>PVJA010001539.1:0-57288 GCA_004027025.1 Myocastor coypus
TGGGATGATGGGTGTGGGTGCTGCTGGGATGATGGCTGTGGGTGCTGCTGGGATGATGGGTGTGGGTGCTGCTGGGATGATGGGTGTGGGTGCTGCTGGGATGATGGCTGTGGGTGCTGCTGGGATGATGGCTGTGGGTGCTGCTGGGATTATGGCTGTGGGTGCTGCTGGGATTATGCCTGTGAGCGCTACACCCAGCGCTACACCCAGTCTGAGCCCGATAGCCTGAATGTAACATGGCAGACAGAGAGAGAGAGCCTTGCTCTCTGGTGCCCTCGCTGCTGTTTTTCTTCCCTTTTTGCTCTCGCTGTATCGCTGTCTTCCACCACCAGAAGCTGCCATGAACAGTTGCCCTTTGCCATGTGCCACTCTGTCTTAGAGCCAGCTAAGCTAGACTGAAGTGCCCAGCAACTGTGTGCATTCCCTGCTTCATTCTGGGTGCCAGGCATTTGTGCCAGCAATGAGAGAAGAGTAGCGGAGACACCAAGCCTCGGTGGTGTGCTCATGCCGCCTCGGTGGTGTGCTCATGCCGCCGTGCATGTCTCCCCATCGAACATCCTTTCCTTTCCTTGGGCACTGGATTCGCACACTCAAGTTCATCCTCCTCTCTCCTTCCTAAGCAATACTCTTCCGAGTCAAAGGGACGTGGCAAGAGTTTCCCATAAGGCAAGACGGACTCCAAGTCCTTTAGCTCCACAAACAAAATCTTCGCAATACGTAGATGCGCCAACAAGCCTTGCTTACGCGCCCACCGTGCCACCAGCCTTCCTGGGACTATTTTAGCTGCTTTTATGACTCTGCTGTTCACATGTCAGGAAGCCACCTGTTCCCGCCGAGTTTCTTCTTGACAGCGTGTAATCTATCGCTCTGCGCCCTGACACGCACACACCCTATCTTCCTTTATGCTGTAGGTCAAAATGGAGCTCACCATGAAAATTTTTCTTCTACACGATGGAGTTGCTGCCCAGGACTTTGCGTTCTCAACGCCATCAGTTTAGTGAACTCCCCACAGCATGGCCTCCTCCTCTCCTGCAGCGCAGATAAACATGCGCATTCCCTGGGCTCTTCACAGGCAGACACAGTCCTGCGCGTGTCAGCTTTAAGCTGTCACAGTACTGCGCTCAGGCAAGACGGAAATCTTTATAATTGGGTGAGACAAAATTTATTTTGATCTGACTTTACTGTGTTCCTTCTCCCCCTCCTCATCCCAACAAAGTCTTTAAAATTACTAAACGCAAGGAAAAAAAATATTCATTTAAACTAGTTGCTAAATTTTTTTAAGCTATAAACTGCGACACTAACTTCTAAAGCTAATGTTTTTCCGACTTGCTGATATACCAACTTACAGTTGTTGCAGTAAACGTTGTTATAGAAATAATGGAAATAATTCATTAAATATAAGTCATCAAATTAAATCCTCATAAATTTTCCTATGTTAACTGACAGTGTGCACTGTAATATTCTTTCACAGTTTGAGAAATTTTAGAATTTGTTTAACATTACATTTAAGTTCATTTTTACTCATTGCTCCACAAAAATAGTACCCCACGATTATTTTCCAAAAATACTATGATATATCAAGAACATACAAATTTTCATGTGTTTTAAAATGCCATAAGACAAAAATTTCAAATGTATGCCAACTAATAATAGCACTTCTTTATTTCATTCTATGTTTTTTAAGGTAAGTATGATGAGTCTAATTCACACTTTAATCACTTCATTGTAAATTAGGGTCATTGAAAATCTAAGCGATTACGAACAAGAACGCTTTGCAGGAACTGCTTTTACAAGAGAAACCTTATCCGCGGACAATGTAGTATCGAAGCTGTTTGGTAATCATTTCATATTTCACACAGCTGCAAACACATTCCATTTTTAGCTGCATTATGAAATGCTAACAGCAATATCATTAATTAGCAATACATATTCATTGAAATTTAGTGTCTTAAAAAGTGCTTCATATCTATATTGTCCTTCGAGACACGCATCCCAGATGCAGCATTATATCGAGCTATATGCAGTGAGAAGAGAAGCATACATCATTTAGCGGTCACAAAGTTAAAGAGAAAACAGCCCAAGTGCCATATGCATCCTTTGTCCAAGGTGACCACACAGGGACCGGGGCTCAATGTGAGCATGTCTAAACAGTAAATGCTTTTTTCTCCTAAACTTGAAATTTGTCTGTTTTCAATAATATGCTTCGCTTTTTTTTGGTGGGGGGGCTGGGGATTGAACTCAGGCCCTTCCACTGGCCAGACAAGTGCTTATTCTATTGAGCTATCTCCCCATCCTTTCAGTAATAAACTGATCATATATTACTTTGGTAAGGACTGGTCACCCTTGCCTTTTGGAAGGACTGTGTTTCCCTTTCCTTACAACCACACACATAGGTATCCATGAATCAATTTATTTAGTCAGATCTGCTAATTAATTAGCTTGACTAATTTCATGACTAAATTATTGGCTAACAAGAGTGATCCATCAATTCACAATTAAATAACTAAACTAGACCTTTGCCTGTAAGGGAAAAATTCACCAACTGAGGGAATGTTTTATTTTTATTTCATTGACTTCGTGCAAATTTAACTAATAAGTAGTAAAGATTATAATAATGCATTCAAAAGAGCATTTCACCTGGCCTTAAATGACCGTTTTCACTCTGTTTCACCCTTCTGAAGAAATTTTGTCATGGGGTTGGCAAAGAAGTTCATGTTTTCTCAATTTCCTTTGTTTCCGTCTAAAAATCACTGTGTGGAAGGAATCTGCAGCCTGAGAACTCAGTCCTGAGGAAGCAAGAGGAAGTCTAGGGTAAGAACCGCCCACCTAGAAAAGCAAACACACAAATAATTAGAACAAAATCTTGTTGTATTATGCAAGATACCTCGGATAACTGCACTGCTGATTTCTGCTGGTCTATTGAAAGGAGCAGTTAATACTTAATTGTTTTTCTTCTATTTAATTTCTTATGACTTTTTTAAACCAACTTTGCATATTTATATCTAGTAAACTAAACTAAGTTGAACATAACATTGTGTAATACAACAATGACCATCAAACTGCTATTATTTTGTTAAGTGAAATACTGTACTAGTCCTATTTTCTTTTCTTTTTCACCATTTTGTATTTTCTTTGAAAAATTAAAAAAAAATGTGAAACAAATTTCCAGCTGTATCCTCTTACTACAATGCTTAGAAACAGCTCCATAACTAGAAGAAAAGGCATTTGTTCCTACGGAAATGCGGGTGCGGTTGTTGGTCTAATCTACTTGCCTTGGGGCGCTTTCATAAGCTGAAGTCAGTGCCGGCGCCAATACACGCAGAACCACAAGGGCGCGCTTAGTTTCCAGGTAGTATTCACTGCTGAGAAGAGCCCCGGAAGCTGCGGTGCAGGCACCAACAATTCTCTGCGCACCGCTAAGGGCCTCGGCTCCCACTTTATTTCAAGTGTTCGCGTCTCCGGAGATATTTGTGACAAATGAGACTGGAGTAGAAGTGAAGTGATTTAGCCACCTCAAAAGATTATTTTCTCTGGTGCATCCAAATTGTCTAAAACAATTTTTTTCTAAGACATAGATTTGCGTTTATTTTATGCAGAACAGGAAATTCTGGGAAGGAGAGAAAGAGAAGCACGTGTCAAAAGATGAAATAGTGCCTCAGAAAGATTCATTGCCTACGCAACTTTTTTCACTCTCATTTTTGCTTTGTGCTAAGTTCTCAATGGACTGATTCATTTAAGCTATGATTTTTATTCATATTTTTAAGCTGTTGGGCCTGATGTTGAAATCTCCCTTGTCACCAGTTAGACTTACTAGTTTTAATGATTTGAGTTTTAAATGAAGGTCATTATATAATACCCTGCATTGCATGCAAATTATGAAGTTCCTGCCGGCTTTGCCTTTTAATTAAATTATTCTTTCAAGTGGAATATTCTTTTTACATTGAAGAGGCTCTATAGCTAAACTTTTCTGATTCATTACTAATGAATGCTTAAAATTACATCCTTAGATAAATGTTGGTTGTGTCTAAAGAATTATTTGTCTAATACATCCCTTTCCCACCCACTCAATTCAGTTACCCGTAATCTGCAGGTGATATAATTCAACGTCTGACACAGAGGCGCATGTTTCTGCATCTTACCCTGGATTTTTGAGCATCCCCAACACAGCTCAACAAGAAGTGGAAACAAAAGACAGAAAGATGTAGAGTTGACGGTGCAGAAGAGAAGCTTAACTGTACAATGAATCTGTTAGGGTTAGCACTTTAGAGGTAAGTGACCAAAAGTCTGAGGAAAAAGGGAGGAGATGGGTTTATTAAAAGGAACAGAGTGGCGGACAGAGCTATCTGGGGAAAGACCCTCTGCTCAGGCAGGGGAGCTGACACGCTCTGTGTTCTGGGCAGCCCTCACCCTCTCTCACAAGGCCAGCCCTGTGAGGAAAGCTGGGCCAGAAGACACTGGTGGGCTGAAAGCAGAGCCTAACCTCTGGGCCTGGGGTAAAATCTGACAGCCACCATCGTGGCCCCCTACAGGACAGGTCAGGGAGTGACTCATCACCACAGCAACAACACTACTAGTTCAAACTGGTTTGCAATGTGACTTCTACTTTTGCAAACCAGGAGACCAAGAAGCCATCGCAGACACAGAGGGAGATAGTGATTCTCTGGCTAGAAAATGAGCCCAGAAATGTCGTCAGGGCCTCACTGGGAGGATCAGGACTAGTTTTCCATTTAGGAAATTCACATCAGGGCTAAGGGATTCAAAACTACCCAGCAGGATGGACTTGCCAGCTTACAAAAGTTGAGTAGGTCTATGAAGAAAGCTAAGGAAGTGTGAGAAGAGCAGATTTCTCCAGGGAAAACAAAAGGCACAGCCAGAAAGACCAATTTTGGGTCTTCCTTATCATTTTCCACCTTGACGTGTGCTACAGATTTGACCACACATGACATCACAGTGCTTTGAAAAATCTCCTGTTGCCCAAGGTTAGAGGCTGTAGCCTTCAGGCCTGGGCTCTCCTACGTGGAATAATAAACAGTTGTTGGGGAGCACTCCGAAGTCAGTGATCTGACCAGATGCCCAACTTTCAGTGCACCTGCAATTCTCTTTTTTTGGCTAATGCTACCTCCTGAACCATAGAATTGAGGGTCTGAGCTTCAGTCTGGAAGTCGGGGACCTCTGTATCCACCTGAGGAGGGACGGTGTGAGGAGCCTTGTTTATTTGCTTGCTTGAGATCTGACCCTTTCGGGGGCACCCTCCTCTGGGTCTCAGCTAGAACTAATTGCTGGCAGATGTGGGAAGCATTTGGAGCCAAGATAGAATATTTGTTTGCACTGTCTGGTTTTTCAGCCTTAACCAATATCAGGTCCTGGCAGCTGGTTTTTATCAAAGCTCTGTATACTGCAGACTGTAGACCATCCACCTGATAAAACAAGAGACACTCACATGAACCTCATTGGAAATTTTTATAGATAAAAGTTCCACCAAAGTAACACGAAAGTTTTGTTGAAAAATTTCGATGAAATGAATGAATTGGTTTACTTTATATTTGTTTATTTGCACATAAATGGCTGGCTTGTAGCCTACATGTAAAATGTGTGCTACATAGTTTTAGCTGATCATAGATTTTAACTGTACGATTAAAAACTTTTTTTTTTTGGGGGGGGTCTTTTTGAGACAGGGTATTGCTATGCAGTTGAGACTGGCCTTGAGCTCACTTTTGTAGCCCAGGCTGGTCTCAAACTCGCACTGATCCTCCTGCCTCAGCCTCCCGAGTTCTGGGCAAAAACTTTTTAACCTTTACATTTTGGTAGGCATGATTCAAAACATAAAGATCATCTGCCCCTTTTTGTTTCCAGTGAAAAACTATCTCGTATCAAAACTCTGCTAAGCAACACGAGTTGGATTCAGAGCTCTAGTTTTGAGTTAGGAGTCCTTCTTTTACTGCTAGGGCCTGCATCTGACACTTATGAGCCCAAATCAGTCTGGGGAATTATTTTCCTGACCTTCCTCGTCGTTTTAGATAAATAAAAGATCCGCATTTCGGTCACACTGCTTACATTAACCTGCTAACTCCATGAGCCATAGCAGTGTCAGTGTATGCAACTTCCATGCATTTCTTTCTTCCCACGAGGGCATGAGTGCATTTGATTTGTTTCAACTACCCAAAATATTTTAAGAGTATCGCCCTGTGGAGAAATATTTATTTGAAGTAGCTGTGGATAATTTGCAAACTCTATGATGATACAGTGGTCATTACTAATGAAACAGAAAGGCTTTTATCCTGGAATCTCTGTGACACTGAGAAATAAGATCTCAAGGAGACCTAAGCTTTTATTAAAATGATTTTAGTGTTGGATAACATCTGCTCCTGGAGTTGTAATGCACCGAGCGCAATGTGACTCAAAGGCAATTTTACCTGTTTTTATGCCTTCTGGGCACTTAGGAAATGCTTTACAGAGCTGTGGAATAAAACTTAGCTGAATCTCAGAGCCTGCTAAGCAATACATGAAAATAACTATGTCTAGAGAAATCACAAAGTACAGAAAGGCTCAGCCTTAGTTTCGCAAAATGTGGACGACAAATTTATTGAGGAAAGTTGAAAATGTCTCACCGTAGCAACTGGGAGGTTCCCAGAGAGCAAGGCAAGGCAACCTTTCCAGCGGGAAGATCCAAAGGTCAGCTTGATTATGCAAACATGCAGGAATGCAGGCGAGGCGGTCACACCTGGATTAAGATGTTGGAAAGGTAGTAGTTACCGCGGTTATGTTACCAGGTGGCTCCTTCTAAACGTGGCTTACCACATACCACCATTGGGATTTGTGGTGCTCAATTCTCCTCATGGAAATGGAAGTCAGGCTCTTCTGGAACAAAGAGCTGAAGGAAACGAGCCAAAGCTGGTGACAGATTTCATTGGAGAAGGTAAAAGTGAAGGGCAAAGGAGAGACTGGTCCTGCAGAGTGAGCTTGAGACAAATAAGTGTGGAAAGAGCACGGTAAAAGCATGCCCCGGGCAGACTATCATGTAGAACGCCATGATAGCAGGCTCTTCACACATGTGTGGCCTGTTATACTGTCCAGATCCCGAGGCTGCTGACTGGAACTTCTTGTGGGTTTTGAGAGACCGTGCTGGGATCCCATGGCTCAGGCTGAGGTGAGATCAAAGTGGCCTGAGAAGGCCATGGCAGAGCTTGGGGAGCTGCTCTGCCACGTATCTGGAATGTGGCAGCCAAGAGGCCGTCGCTGCCTCCCCAGCCATCTTGTCCATGCCCTAGGCTCTTGTCTGTTGCACACATTTACCATTGTGTATCTAGGGCTGGCAAGTTAGCTTAGCACTCTAAAGTACCTGCTTAGGCAAGCTTAGGCAACCTGAGAGAGACCGAGGTTCAATTCCTGGCACTACATGCTATGCCAGTCCCACCCCCAGGGTAGGCTGAGCCAGGCATAAAATTAAAAAACTAAATACTAATACTACTAATAACAATAACATAAAATAAAATTGTGTATCCAACATAATAAAATAATTATGAATACTCTCATGAAAATGCATCTTATTCTTTACAGACATCTTTACCCCAGTATCTTGAACATCACTAGAGAACTGTTTAAAGTTATTTAACAATCTTCTTTCCAGAAAATTTAAATTATAGTTTTACCTATAGTTGTTTGCAGTATAGCACTTTTTTCCTTCTTTTTCTTGTTCTTGGAAAGTATATCCCAAGAGACAGGAGCCTATGACCTTAACATTAGAACACATTTATCTCACTGTTATTTTGATCTCAAAACCATAAAATATATTAATCTGAAGTGATGTTTAGTAGGATTATTTATAACTGAATCCAGCATCTATGGAGATGTAAAGCTCAGTTTAATTTCTGTTCCTGCTTGGTAAAAATCTCATCAGTTAACCTTCAAGGTCAGCGGAAGCTAGCATTGATTCTGGCGCTGAAAATAACTGCGAGAGCAGCTCTCTGCTGTCCAAAATAAGGAAGCTGGGAGAGTGCCTAGGGAAGGAGCCATTCTGTAAAGACTGAAAAGCAAAGCAACTAATTCTTCTCTTCTGACAGGAAACGGGGAGATAAGATCTCTTTCCCAAAATATTTAACTATACAAAAATTACTTTAGCCTCCTAATTACTATCAAGATAATTAACTTCAATTTTTCAATATATATTTGTTTATGAAGTGGCTAACACACTTATATAGTCAACATTTAAAATACACAATAGAAGTCTCTCTGACCCTATCTGCCTCATCAGCGCTCCTCCTGAAAGCAGCCCGTGCGTTAAGTGTTTGTGCACAAAGTCAAAGATTTTTGCATATGTTCACATTACATTTTATATTATATGTACATTATAGCTTTTATGTTATTATAAACTGACAACTACAATTAAGTATTAGAAACTCACACGGCTATCTATTCATTTTCTTTCCTGGAAAATACAAGTGAAATTTGAAACCTCTTTCTAATAATTATTCCTGCTCTGAACGTTAATTTAGCTGCAACACTGAGGCTAATATAGGTCACATACTAGCATTATAGAATTTGCTGAATCTTGTTCCTTCTACAAATACCTCCAAACTGGCATTTAATCAGTTGTTTATAATCATGCATAGCTATTTTTTTTTTTTTTTTTGGAAGATTCGCTGTAAGATGTTTTTTTAATCAAAATAGTCTGTGTATGGAGAAAATGAAAAAGAGAGACTTGGTATAACACTCCACACTGGAGGAATAACCAGCTTAGTTAGCTATTAATTACCTATCCTGGTAGCATCACCAAGATCCTCTTTGGCAATATTGCCCATTCCTGTCCAGGTACCAGGCACGAGACGTGCAGTTCCTTCCTGCTTGTAGGAAGGAGGTTAGATCCAGGGCACCCAAATCACCGTGCATGGTGTCTTTCTGTCAGTTCTTGGGTCACATGAGACTAATCCTTGTGAGTTTGTCCCTAATTCTAACTCTATTCCCAGCGTGTACTAGAGATAGTACTTCTTTTGCTGGGCATGAAATCCTTGCCAGTTTCCTTCAGTTCTGGGGCAGGACCCCACCCTTTAAATCCTGTATGAGTTTTCACCAAGATTCCTTTGTTCTGTGAGTCACTCACTCATCTAATGTCGAGACTGCCCGTTGTTGTCCGGAATCACATTCCATGATCTTCCAACCCAACTGGGGCTGCCAAGGATCTTTGATTCTAGTGGATTTTGGACTTGGACTCTTCGATATTCATTTTTGCTTAGGAACTGCAGCGCTCTTTGTGTGCTGAATTTACCCAGTGCCTAAGCTTAAGAGTCTGTGGCAGGAGTCCTGAAGAAGGCTGTGAGCTGTAGAAGTCAATGTAAGAGTGCACGTCATGGTCATTTCCTAGGTATCCAGAACTATAGCGCAAAGCTAAGACACTCACGCGTGGAGATGATATGTCATAGAATTTCAGGGTTGCGCGTGTGCAACCGACCTGATCTACTTATTCTAGTCCTGAAAGCTAGTAACTCTGATTCTGGGCTTACTGTGGAAGGTGCCTAAATAGAACAAATAGTCCCCTCTTCTGAAGCCGTAACCCAAGGACCAATTCT
Organism: Myocastor coypus; assembly: GCA_004027025.1. NCBI lineage: Eukaryota > Metazoa > Chordata > Mammalia > Rodentia > Myocastoridae > Myocastor > Myocastor coypus. Next base: position 9,564 of record PVJA010001539.1, read on the forward strand.
GATGTTAGGCTAAGGCCGACATTCGGCTCTGTTAGTAGTCGTGCCCCTGGGAATGCTCTTAGCCTTTGCATTAAGGCTGGCCTTTCTCCTTGACTCCTTCCTCTGGTCACATCAACATCTCTGTCTTCTTTGTATAATTCTAATTTCCTAGGTCATCTGATTTAAATCAACTCAGCTTACTACTTTTTATTTTGTAACTGATGTTCACTTAGCAACACTTAGCTAGGAATGCAGATTCTGTCTCTTTGCTTCCTGGCTAGGTGTCGGTCCAACCCTCTGATTTTGGTTACATAGTTATAGCATCTGCATTGTCCTTATATCAACTCCAACTTGACTAAGATTTTCTGGGCCTTATGAAGAACAGTTTTGCCTTAATCGTCCTCTGGGTTACCTATTTTGGGGGTAATTTAATCTCTTGGTAGCAATAAGCGTAATGGAGGGAAAATAAAATTGAGTCTGCAATCTTAGTGACTTTGCAATATTGTTGTTGTGGTTGTTGTTTTGGTTGTTGTTATTTCTTCTGGGACTCAAACTCAGAACCTGGTGCTTGCCAGGCAGACCCCTGTGCAATCCCTGAGCTATCTCCCCAGCCCATGAGTGATCTTTTGAAATGATAGTATGTTGCACAGATGGTTTCTTAGCTTAGGTTAGCCCAGATTAATATTTCTCTTGTTCAACAATTTTAATGCTGATGCAGTAACACTTGTAACTACAGGACTGTAGGGCAATTCTACTTGATGCCACCGCACTAGCCGCACTGTCACTATAGGGTTACGGAATGGTTCTGTGAAACCGAGATGTGCACAAAAATCTGATACTTTGATGTTTTTTTTTTTTTCATAAATACATAGGTTTTAAAAAACAAAACAGATGTGTTATAACAATCAAGAGAAACTAAGAATTCGCAGTCCTTTTATTGCCTCTCTTCTATGTGAAATTCTGTAAAGTTATAAGTTCCAGTATAAATAAGAAGATACAGCGAACACTCAGAGGACTGACCTACTAGATAATTTTTTTTTCTTTGCTGTTTGGTCCAGGGTCCATAAAAAATTGATGTTCTCTTCTCAGGTAACATGCTTATTTTTACCTACATGAAACTCATTGATCTTCTTCCAATTTGGCGTTAGCCTCTTCATTCCGCCATCATTCCCGAGGTAACGAATGATATTTTCATAGGCATGGCTGGTAATCAATATAGACAAGCTCTGCTCATTGATCTGAGGGAGACCTTTGATCTGGAAAATCACCAATTATGGCTATTTAAAGTAGATTCAATTGGATAGGAAAGAACAAAAAAAAAGACCTGGTTTCTGCAAAAGTCTTTCACAGTTTCCAAACCTAGAATGACACAAAGTTAAATGTAAGGCCTCTTAAAGAATAAGGGTTAATTTTCATTCTTTCAATTTTAAATGAAGATTTTCTTGCACATTCTACTTTATCTCTGAATTTTTTATGGCTGGGTAATGTGAGATTCCTACAAGGGCTATCCCAGGTATTGGGTAATTGATGATCTGCAGTGGGTTTGTGACAACCTGAAAATCCTAATTAATAAAAATAGATTCAGCTTAAATATTGACATTCTAAGCATTAGTCTTATTTTAACGGAAAGAGATGGACTCCTGGTCGTAGCAAATTACATCTTTGATAGTATGCAGCCTACCTGGTTTATGATCAATTACATTTTCTCGTGGAATTTCTAGCTACTATTATTTTCAGGCCATGACTGAATTTGAATTAAAAATGAAGACAGAGGTTGTTTCTTACCTCCATGAGGATAACTATTCTCTAAGGTACGCTCTTGATTACTCAGTATACAGTAGCTGCACTGTTTCTGAAGACCGTGAGTTAAGAAATATGCTGAGGTGGAGGAAGCAGTGAACCCAGCCGTTTGATGTTGTTATTTTCAGCATCCCTTCTCTATATCCAAGGAGACCTAATCTTGGTGGAGGATCTATAATCCAAGAAGTTGTTTAATTTATGGCTTATTGAGATTTGAAGATTAAACTCTGAAGACTGTGGAGTAGAGAGATCCGGGTTTGGATCCCAGGTTTATAATTTACTACTTGTGCGAATGAAAGATTGTTGATTCTCTTTCTATCTATAGTTTAATTGTGTTAATAATAATGTCAACTGGGCAAGAAAGATAGCTCAGTAGACTAAGTGGCTGCTTAGGCAAATGTAGGTACTAGAGTACGATCTCCAGCACTACATGCCACGCCAGGCCTGCCCCTGCGTGCGCTGAGCTGGTGTGGTGATGCACTCCTGTAATCTCAGCACGAGGGGAAGGCTGAAAACAGGAGGATCACTACAAGTCCCAGCCATGTAGTGAGACCCTGTACCAAATACATTGATAATAATAATAATTAATAATAATAATATAGTGATGATGATGCCTACCTTGCAGATTGCAAGGTTTGGATAAACTAATACTTCATAACAACAATAATATTGCTACTTAGTCTTCATTTTCATAACTGTTGCTTTTCAATAAGTAATGCTATGCACACTTTACATTAATTTTCACAATGCTCTAAATTCGAAACTCTGCCTCTCTTTATTTTATGCATGAGTGAAGAATCACAGCGAGCTCAAAGAGACCTATAGAAAGCCATAAGTAGCACCTGCTCAAGTACAAAACTACAAATTGGGTCATTTCAGACATCGCTTTCCTAGATTCATGTGCAAACACTTTACAAAGAAGCTAGCAAATAGCAATTGCTCCATAAGTGATGCTGGCTGTTAGAAATGACAAACAGTTTCTTCCAACTCTGAGAACTATTGAAATCTTCAGATGTAAATCAAAGCGGGGTGTGTACCTTTAAAATAGCTACTTCTTTCTATTCCAGGCAGCTTGGAGCCCAGAGTCTTCTTTTTAAAAGTTTTCTGTGACCAGTGTATAAGGCACATGTCGCATTCAGACCCACTTTGTCATCTTCCACCCCATCCGCTATCATCATCCTCACATTTTTTCCTCTCTAACATCCACCTGGAGTCAACTCTGGCTACTTTTTGGTTCATTAACATTTTCAAGGGGAAACTCGGCCTTCGTGTCTACCTGGTGACCACCCTCTGCCACTGGCCTAGGGCCCGGTTTCTCTAGGACGGTGATTTCCCTTCCAGCTCAATGCCTGACCATTTTCTGTCACAGCAGTCACATTACCTGGGCCAGCGAGTGTGAGGATACAACTTGGACGCTGCCCCAGATGTTAGCGCAGTGAGTGACTTGAGGGCCACAAACCATAAGGATGAACCCGGAGGGGAGGCCCCAGAGCCAGCAGTTTCTGTGTCCCTTTCCCAGAGGCCACTGGACAGCACCGCTAGAAGACATACCCCAGGTGCAGCCCAGGTGACAGTTCTGGTGAAAAAACGGACTAGTGCTGCCCACGCCCAGGGATGATGGCAGCGACACTCTTGTATGACTTGCAGTGTGAAACGCCTGCTTTCTGACTGCACCATCTCTTAAAGCTCGGCCTCTGATCACCGAGGACCATCCAGTCAAGATCCCTCCTCTACTGTGCTTGATTTATATTACCTACAGCTAAGGCCTACAGGAGAGCTACACACAGGATTATAATTTATTCATCTACCACGGAGCAATCATCTCTCCGTTTCTCACAGATACTCATGTTCTGTTCCTCAGGCTTGGAATTTCTTCTCTATCCTTACCTGGTTATGAAAGAAGTTAGCCTTTCTACACAGCATTGTCAAATACACTGAGGAAATGCTGCTTCAATAAGATGAAGAGGATTTCCTCCCATAGTACTTCCAAAAGTAATATTATGTGGATACAAATTGTGAACTTCTTTTTCGTTTTTTCATTGTGGATGTACTTTACTCATTTTTTGCATTTAGGGAAGGGTCTACAGGGTGTTCAGGGTCTCACTACTCGAGTGAACTCCTAGCAATCAGCCTGTTTACAGCCTCCCAAGATCTGGGATTACAGGCGTGCCACCATGCCCAGTCTCAACTGCAAGCTCAGTGTGCCCCGGGGGTGGGGCCAGCACAGCAAGGGATCAAACCCCTGACCCTTGTGCCTGCTTGCAGGAGCTTTCATCCACTGAGCCTTTTTTTATGTTTATTTTTTATTTTTATTATTTTTCATAAGAAATAATGCTGAGACAATTTCAAAACATATTAGTAGGACAGCTACTGTGATTAACACAATGCATAGTCTTACCTTTCTACTAGTTGTTTAGAGTACAAGATGCAGATATTATAACTTTTCTAAACACTATTGGTACAGATATTTTTTCTCATTGAACTAAAAGAAAGTAGTTGCATACATATAGCAATATTCCATGATAGTAGTCTGTTATCGGCAGAACTGGCAATGTTGGAAGCTGTTGACTTGAGCCTTTTACAATAAGGCATACTAATCTAGCTTTACTTTTTATGCCTCGTGGTTCAACTTCCTTTTCATCAAATTTCCTGCTCAAGGAACAGGAACTTAAGGTTACAGAGAAAAGGGATCACCGATGTATATCGTGCCTAAGGAGAGTCACCTAGAGAGAAAAGATTCTCTCAGGCTTTCACAGAGCACAAAATGGTCAAGCAATGGCCGTGACTTATCCAGATGGCTGACACTGACAAAGTTCTATAAAATGCTGTACGTGGTTTCGAGGTAAATCCTGAGGGATTTGATTGACCTTGTCAGATACGAAAATAGCACGTTTTATTATACAGATCTGGCTTTAACTTGGACTTAACCGCCCCAAAGAAAAGTTTAACGAAATTGTAAATTTCTAAGAAAGGTACATGAAGAAGAAAGCACTTGCCTTTTGTTCTAAAATTAGCATTTAATAGTAAAATCATATATATTTAAGGCTACCTTAAAATCTGATAGCCTGGTGCCACTCTGAAAAATGGAAAGTTCAGCCAATCAAAGTGAATGGCCACTTCTTTGGGCGGCACTTCAAGCAGTTACCACTGGTGAATTGCATTCTACACGTTCTTAAAACATATAGACATGTGTGTAAATATCTGTTCTAGAAAGTGAACACATTTGGCAGTGGACAACTGCATGATCAAAGTACAAGAGATACTATAACTGAAAACCTAAATGAAATGAGTTACCTTTTCATATTTGCTGTTTAACATTGTGGTGGGAAGAATCAGCTTTACTACATAAGCAATTTCTTTCCATTTCTTTCCTTTATCCTTTGATCTCTTCATCCTTCATTCCCAACATCTTCCCAAAACGCCATCACTGGACCATCAATAGTGACTCTCCATGTGGAATAGAAGTGACTCTCCATGTGCGTTGCCGTAATTAAACATTTTGTGGCAGGCCCAGTCTAAATGTGGGCAAGAAAGTGGGTGGGGCCTGAACTACAATGACCACCTTAATATCAGGTGGTCTTTTAGGTCCATCAGAGAAAGAGAAAAAATCAAAACAATCAAAATTGGTTTCGTGTGTTTGCTTTGCAGCCTTACTTACAATGAATGGTAGACTGGTAACTCTTTATCCTGTGTTATGGTTTATGTATAGTTGGCCCCTGAAAGCCTCGTGCAATCATGGAGCAGGGATTTCTACAGATTGAGACTTGACTCACGAGTCCTTGGGATTATGTGTTTTAGTACTGATGAGATTATGGGTCTGAATACTGAATTATAGGTGTGGCCTGAGGTGGATAGGCCAAGGCAGAGAGCCTGACATAATTTAAGGAGAGACAGAGAGACAGACTTGCACTGTTGCTCTGCTGCCCTGTTTGGTTGGCTGCCTCTGCCATCATTTTGTTGCTGTTCCATCACCATGAACTGGATGCTCTCTGCCATGTTCCACTCAGCCTTAGGCCAGCTGAATATGGACTGAAACCTCCACAAACTGTAAGCTAAATAAACCTTTCCTTCCTTCATTTTGGGAGTTATGTATTTGTCCCAGCAACCAGTAAAAAGAAATCAAGACATCCTGGCACTGTGGTGTCCAACTTTGTATCAGAGCCATGCCCTTTCCTGAGATGGGAGCTCATCTGGAGAAGCGAGAAGACATTTCAGCAAATGGTATTGTCACTGGCTGGCTCCATTACTTTTCTCTCATTGCCGGGACAAAATACTTGACACCTAAAATTAAGGAACAAGAGTTTTATTTAGCTCACAGTTAGTGGAGGTTTCAGTCTGTACTCAGCTGGTTCTAAGGCAGAGTGACACATGACAGAGAAGCAGTTCATGGTGGCAGAAGACAGCAAAGCAGCCAGAGCAAAAGAGTAGGAGCATCGGCTGCAGCAGCTGCCAAGCCTCTCCCCCTCCCTTGTATTGTGTTCAGGCTATCAGCTCCAGGATGGGTGTAGCGCTCACCCCCAGAATCCCAGCATCAGGTCACGAATTAATCACAAACTCCAGAAGCCTGATCCAAAGACTGCATGAGGCTTGGAGGGGACAGCTAGACACAAACCACAATACTGACTTCGGAATTGGCAGCACTGCTGTCACAATTATTTTGTTTTGCTATCTTACCTAGAGTTGAAAATAGACTGAGCCTTGTGCTTTGTTCTGTGATTTCCTTTACTTCTAATTTTTGTAATTCATTTTATAATTCCTGGCTTTTTCTCCTCTCCTTCTTTTCCTCTCTTTTTTTTTGGGGGGGGGGGGCTGGTGGTGGGCTTTTGGTGTTTTTTTCTCTTTCAAGATGGACTATTACTAAACTTCCCAGGCTGGCCTCCAAATCAGGCTTCCTACCTCAGCCCCTTCCCTGCTGGTTTCTTACCATGTGCTGGCGACGCCTGGCTTACATTTTGTCTCTGAAGGACATAACACGCTTTATTCAGCACTTTCCTATAGTGAAACCCATCAGCTAGCTAGGATCTCTGAGAGAGTCTCTCATAGCCACGAGGCACAGGCTGTGACCAGTACTCAGTTACTGAACACAGAATTCCCAGTTTCTACAGGAGTCATCGCCCATCTAGACCTGGGGGGAGAAAGCTGCATGACTGCGCACTGCTTTACGCACAGTGGTCTCCGGGTTTACATCAGTGATGGTATCTGAGAGAGGGGTCCTAGTATATTCCTGACACTGTGGAGGGTTATTTGTTAGCACCTTCTTTCAAAGTCTTCTCTGAGACTAAAACGCTCCTGGATATAACCAGTCCTTAATGAGTTCTGCTATTTTATTCTAATTTTGAGTCTCTTCTCTCCTTGACTTAACCTAGGGCTAACATTGAGTATCAGAATCCCATTGTGGTTTCTGACGCATCAAGAGTTCCCCCAGAAGGTTTAGCTCTCTACTGTTATAACAGAAAAGTGAGGGAAAGCAAGAAAGGGAGTGCTTTGTGGGCTCTCTTAATTATGCAAATGCAGAGCCCAGGTTTGACAGTGACACTGTGCAGCTGATGCAGCCCTGGAGCCCTAAGAGCAAGGGCTCATGGGACAGGGAAGAGGCGACATTTGCTATGTCTCTGTGTCTTCCATCTTCTATAGCTGTTCCTGGACCTCACAATTACCACTCAGGCTCCTCACGGTAGCACGCCCTATCCTGAGACTGCAGGGCTCTGTCTGTCTTATCCATAGTTATTTCCTGCTTTGTAACACAGGAAAGCTCTGGTCCTGTGTCCTAAGAGTCATCAGATACAGTGTCACTCTTTGTGATCATCTTCCAAAGCTTTGTCTCCTGTGTTCTGACAGAAGATGCCACCAAAGAGCCACTGGGCAACCCAGATAGCTTTTTTCTCTCCTTCATGGACTTGAGCTCATTAGGATGTAAAAATGATCTCGAACAACATATTTCTCCAAATTCGGACTATGTATTTTCTGCTTGTGGGGATCTCCTTTGAAACTCAGAGCGGCTTTGTCCCTGTAAGAGGAATAGTGCTCTTAGCCACCTTGCCCTGTCCATCCAGATGACAGTGGTGTCCTGAGGATTCCTTACACTCTTTTAGCCTGCACAGCAGAACTACGGACTTTTTCTTACATTCTGCTGCCAGTGTTAAGATAATAGTGGTAATTGGGGCTCAAAACTTCCTCCAAGGCCAGCCAGATAGCTCGGTGGACTAAAGTGCCTGCTTAAGAGCGCGCAGGGAGATATGCCGGGCGGGGTGGCTCACGCCTGTAATCCCAGCACTCGGGAGGCTGAGGTAGGAGGATCAGTGCGAGTTCGAGACCAGCCTGGGCTACAAAAGTGAGCTCAAGGCTAGCCTGAACTGCATAGTGAGACCCTGTCTCAAAAAGACAAAAAAAAAAAAGAACGCACAGGAACCAGGGTTTGACCACTGGCGTGCTGTGCCGGCCCCTCCCCCAGGGTGCAAAGCGACCGTGACTGAGACTGGGCATGGTGGCCCGAGCCTGTAATCCCAGCGCCTGAGGGGCTGAAGGCAGGAGAGTTCCTGCGAGTCTGGTCTGCTTAGTGAGAACCTGCAGACCCGGGAGTAAATCCATAAATAAAGCACTTGCTCCATTTCTTCAAAATTAAATTCTTATATTATTTATAACCCAGGAAAAGACCAGAAAAAATGGTATGATCTGAAAGGTGAAATGAAGAAAAGATTCTGCTTTCTTTCGGAGCTATGTTGATTCAAATATAACCCAGGAAAAGACCAGAAAAAAATGGTATGATCTGAAAGGTGAAATGAAGAAAAGATTCTGCTTTCTTTCGGAGCTATGTTGATTCAAAGCGCATCCCAGAAATCCCCACCATCCCTCGAAGCGCTACACGGTCTTCAGGTGGCGGGTGCTATCTGCACATGCGCCGCCCCTCAGAGCCAGCCTCTTCTGCTTCTTTCAGTCTTACAGATCTCCTCGGTTCCTTAAAACAAAGAGCTAGAAAAATTATGAGAAACAGCCCGAAGCTGCTTCTTTTGTTCTTTAGCACACCACACCTTCTATTGCAGATTTCAAATGGCATTTATTCACCTGTCAGAGGCGTGTGCCTGGACTGTCCTCATTTTGAAGAGTTCTGTATTCTGCATTACGATTTTGCTGTATTTCTGGACATTTTGCATGTTGCATAGAATGCATGCAGTGGCAGCTGATAATAGTTTTAATCCAACCTTGATTTTTCTTTCTTCCATGAGAGCTCATTTCAGGATGACTCATGGTATTGATACTAGGGCACTCTTTTTATTTTTTTATTTTATTTTATTATTATTTTTTTTTTTGGCGGGACTGGGGTTCAAACTCATAACCTTGCACTTGCCATGCAGACACTTGTGCCATGGAGCTATCTCCCTGGCCCCTGGGGCATTCTTTTCAAAGCAAAAGGTTTTCTTGTTTTTCTTTATGATGTTTATCGATTTTATTTTATTAATTTATTAATTTATTTATATGTAGTGGAGGCGCCACTCCACTCGTAGGGATCCTCCTGTTTTAAGCCTCCCAAGTGCTGGGATTACAGGCATGCACCACCATGCCCAGTTTTACAATGTTTATTTACCTAAGTTCATTGGAAATAAAGGAAAAATAAAAGTGACATTTTTAGGAGAAAATAGTTATGCTTCTTGAAAGTTCTTTTGTAGAATATTCCTTTTTTATTCCACAACATTTGTAAGACAAATATAATTTGTAATTTACACATATAGACAGCATAATTGTGTAACAAAGGTCTCTACCTTATCTTTGTATAATTCAGAAGTATAGGAACCCAAATAATTCACCTTTCTGTGACATTTTAATGAAAACAAAAGAAGAGGGGACCGTGAGTTTATCACATGAAGACCATGCTGTGTAGCACAAGGCTTATGGCACTTAGAGCACAGACGTGCTATATAACAGCTTTATTGGGACACAGCCATAGCTGTTCACTTACATGTTTTCCATGCCTTATTCACCTACAGCAGGAGAACTGTGCAGGCACAACGGAGATTTTGCAGCCCAAAGAGCCTACAGTGGTTCCTTTCTGGCCATTTAGAGGAAGACTTTGCCAACCTTCTACCTAACACATCTAATGGTAAGTCAACAGACTCCAAATTTAGAGGTTGAATGCGGTAGTTGTTTTCTTTTTCAAGAACAATAATAAATGTGGGTTTTCTTCTTCAGCTAACCAGATGTGAGACCAAACTACCAGAGACAATGTACACAAAGAAAAATAATATTTCAAAATGCTTAGCACTAGTAGCACAAACCTCTAGCACTTGAGCCATACTGTGGGACACTTTCTACTGGACACAGAAGGAACTACGTATCATCTTCACAAAAGATCTAACTGAATGCGGTAGAAAGCAGAAAGTGTTGGCCAGCTACACACAGCTTATTCTGATTTAGGACGACAGTAAGAACAGTGTGAGCAAAGAGGACGACTACAGATTCCCCTTTTCTCTGGCTGTCATTTTCTGGAGAGAAGAATACAGAGGATTTCAAACATAACCTCATATATTCATAAATGTAAGCTGTGTTTTTCACATAACTTGATTATTACTGTCAGACTTAGTTTTGATTTTGTATTCATCCTATACTTGTTGGTTATAAATTTAAAATTTATACCATGAAAACATTTTCTTTTGGTCTTTTTGAGATAGAATCCCACTCTGGAGTTCAGGCTGGTCTTGAACTCAACCTGGTCCTCCTGCCCCAGCCCCTGTCATGCTGTGGTTTCTGGGGTGCGCTACGACGCCCAGCTACAGTATCATTAAAATAATCTTTCCTTACTCAGCTTTCCTGAAAGTACTGACTTTATCCCTTGAAACACTTGCTTCATTAGTTTTAATGTTGTATTTGATATTTTGGTCGCTGATTTTTTTTTTTTTTTTTTAAATACAGCCAGTCATTTCTACCGCTTTTCTTCTCAGGATTTGGACTCCTTGTTGGGGGCTGTTCAGATAATTTTTTGTCCAAACTACCACTGATCTACATACAACTTATTCCATCGCTGTTAATAAACACAATTGTTTCTTTTAAAAAAGAAGTTCCCTGGTTAGGCGTCTACGTCAACAGGGAGAGCACAGAAGTTCCAAAACTCCGATATTGTTGTTTTCGATATGTAGCAGTCTGCCTTGGTTAAAGAGCTAATCTCTGTTTCCTTGGCCTCACAACCAGCTACCTCAACTTTCAGTCTGTGTTCCATTTAAAAATGTAAATATTATTAGTACATATAGGAAAGACCACTTCTGTTTGAAAATTGCATATAAATAACTCCAGAGGACTGGAAGGAGGCCTAGGCTGGAATCATTGCATAAGGATTAGATCTGTATGGCATTAACTAAAGAGAGAGGGAATTTCATATATTAACATGCAAAGTGCTAGGGAGGAGGCTTGAGCTAAAATTTATAAACAACACAGATGTGAGCCAGTGAAGCTCGTATTGAAATATCTTGTCTTCACAGTTGTCTCTCTCTGAATTTTAAGTGGCATGCCGGCTATTAGCTATCAATAAAGTCAAGTGATTAAAACAAAACGAAATCCCTGCTCGTGCCCTGGAAGATTGAGAAAGCCGATCATGTTAGCCCAGGAACCTCATTCCCATCCTGTTGCATGGCTCCTGAAACGACCAAAGGAGTATACAAATAGGCACGAATCTGCATCAACTCAGCGACCAGAGGCGAGTTATCTCCATTGTCAGGAACAGCGAGTACCTTGGCTGGAGGGAGGGCAGATGTGACGACAGGGCTCAGGAGGCCGGGCCAGGCTTCCACTCTGGAGAACACAGTGCAGGTAGCAGGTACTCAGAGAGCATTCGGAGGAAAGCCGGGCACATCGCTAATGCCTGTATAATAGGAAACGCAAATGTGGTAGCAAGAAGAGTCTATAAAGCAAAAGGAAACTCTACATTTTATGTCACTTTTACTGTGGCAAGTAAAGAGCATTGCTAGCTGGCTACTGGGAGGAATGTCAGCATTCTCTCATTTTCCAGGAAAAAATTAGGATTTTAGGTGTATTGTGTATCTGCTACTTTGGTAGATGTTTGACATTGATTATCATACTTAATCCTCCCTGTGACCTGTGAGATGTGTACATTCATTAGACCCATTTTACAGAAAATTAAAATAACAATACAGTACAGAAAACTTAAGTAAATCTTCCAAGGCCAAATAATCAGGGAGGGAACCAGGGCTTCTAGCCCCAAATGCTATTCTGCACGGCCTCCTGGAAAGCTAGCCAGGTAACTGACCATCAGGACTGCTTGGCTAGTACAAGGAATTCCACTGGGAACAGCAAACTTCGGGGTGATTTTTCTGTTGTTGTTGTTGTTGTTATTTTTATGTACTTAGTACAGGGCCTACAGGGTTTCACTACATAGATTGTACTCGTAGTGATCCTCCTATTTTCAGCCTCCCAAGCACTGAGTTTACAGGCGTGTGCCAGCATGCTCAGTTTCAATTGTCATCTCAGTATGCGCTGGGGGTTGGGCCAGCTCAGCACTCTGGGGATCGAACCTCAGCCTCTATGCTCTGCCTAAGCAGGTGCTTTAATCTGCTGAGCTATGTGGCCTGCTGTGTTTTTTAATTTTTTAAATTAATTAATTAATTAGTATAGCGTCTCGGTATACAACTCAGTCTCATAGTGATCCCTCTGTCTCATTCTTCTCAGGGCTGATATTACAGGAAAGATCCACCACTCCTGATTTCTGGTGGCTGGCTCAGCATGAGGTACTGGGGATCAAACCAGGGTCCTTGTGCTTGCCAGGCAGGCACTTAGAGGCTAGGCTATCTCCCTAGCCCCCAGGTACAGTAAATTTTGGCTTGGCAAAAGTAGTAAGCAGGTAGCCTTGTCTGTCTTTGGAGTCTTAACCGGGTGATCCGTCCAGCACCATGGGGAAGTGGACCAATCGGGTGGCCTACGTGAATCCAACAGCAATGGCCAGATCAAGAGGTCCTGTCCAGTCCTCAGGGCCAAGCATCCAGGGTTATCTGAATAAACCCAGTCTTCCTGGGAAGAAGTGAAAGAGCAACTAGAAAAGGAAAAAAAAAAAAAAAAAAAAAAAAAAAAAAAAAAAAAAAAAAAAAAAAAAAAAAAAAAAAAAAAAAAAAAAAAAAAAAAAAAAAAAAAGGCTCTGAGGCTTTGGCTAAATTTGAAGAAAAAATGAATGAGAATTGGAAGAAAGAACTAGAAAAGCACAGACACAAATTATTAAGGGGAAATTAGAGCTAATCAAAAATAAGCACAGAGGAAAAAGAAATAGGAAATCTGGTAGGCATTCGTCTCCTTCGTCGAGCTCTGATGCTTCCAGCAGTTCTTCAGGTTCTGAGGAAGAGGAAAAGGAGCAAGCAACAAAGAGAAGGACAAAGAAGACTCATTCGTGGAGGTCTCCTAGAAGCCCCCAGTCAGAACCCGAGTCAGATGGGGAGGACAGCTTAAAAGAGAAAAAGACGTCACAGGATGCAGCTGAGAGAGCAAAGGACGTTAGAGGACTTGCCAAGAAAAGAAAGATGCATCCTGAAGGTAGCCCTTCTTCGCCTGGGTTCTTGTCAGAGTCTGATCGTACTGAAGAGGCGTGAGCGAAAAAGAAAAGCAGTGAAGAAGGAGAGAAGGCAACAGAGAAAACCAAAAGGGGAGAGAAGCGTGAGAAACACGGTGGGAAGAAGAAAGGGAAGGCTGCGGATTCAAGTCCTGAGTCACCATAGCGTTAACAGAACCCAGGACTCCCCTATGGAGAAAGTGCAGGGTCTAAAGAAATTCCACGGTGAAATTGTGATTTATTTCCTGGACTATTCGACAGGCACTCCAACGCCGCTATGCGAAGGGGCCGTAATCGTGGCCTGCTGCTTGGACATCTACCTTTCTCCTCCCCTGTGTGATAACCAGTCATACTCGTGGTTAGAATATTGGGGAAGAAAGCCAATATGTTTGACTAGAATTATCTAGCGACCAATAGAAATGAATATGGATACATTGTAAGATGTAATCAGAAATGGCCAGATGACTCTGGTTAAATTTTTTAAGGTAGGGATTGCATTAATATTTTGAAATCCTCACTCTGCAGATAAGTGTATCTTAACTTTTCTCCCTTGTATACTTTTCACTTACCTTAGGAAGGAGCTTTTAGGGTGGGGGGAGGGGTGGCTCATATCTCTTTAACTCGCAGAATAGTGTGCCTTTGGTCCTCACACCTCCTACTGCCGTGGACACAGGAGCCCTGCTTCCTGGGAGGTCAGAGCTGGGTACAAGCTCTCTTGCCCTTTATTGAGCTTAATGGCATCTGTGGATTTTGTCGTCTGCTGCTTTGAGTGAACCAGAGAAACAGCCCTTCCCAGCACAAGAAAGCCCTGAAGCCCCGTTTACACCTCCACATCAAGAAAAACTGAATGTTTTTTAGCTTTAGAATGTGTTATGTCATTTGAATTCATTTTTGACTGTACCTTGGCTTTGGAGAGGAATTGGTTCATACGGACACGGGTACTTTTTGCACTTAATAGCTAAAGATTCTAAAATGTATGTTTTATACTGTTAAGCTTTAACCACCAGTCAGGAAATTTTTATGTAATCCATGATAATTACTTTATTTTATTTTATTTTTATTTTTTTTTTTTTGTATGAATGTTGTTCAGGCTGCAATGTGTAGATTTTGTGAACTCTTATTTGCATTGTCTCAAGTTCATTACTATGTTTAACGGCACCCTTGCCAAGACATTTAGCATGTAAAAAGCAGGTTTTGAGTTTTTGTTTTAAACAGCTTCATACTGAAGCCGAGACTTGCAAACAAGTTGAGCGGCAGGCCTGGTGTGCTCTTTCTTGTTACAGAAAGCTATTGCCAGCATCTTAGTAAATACAGTGTTTTAAAAGTTTGTTGTCTTTGTATACTCATGACAAATTATGACAAGTTAAATTTAAGTGAGAATTGTATTAAAGCTCTTGTGTCGTATTTTACTAAGATTTTGTGCCTCGTGTCTCTTACTGAATTACTCAGAATTTTAAGAGGAACCGACTAATCATTTTCATTTTACATTCTTAGGTCATCAGGTAATATGACATATAACTTGATGTACAATCTTGCCTGTTACAGCAGGTGTGCTAATCACAGTGGTATACGCACAGACCATTGGGGCATGGCAAGAAGCTGAATACATGGTTATTGTTCTTTAAAAAAAAAAAAAAGTAGTAAGCAAAAGTGCTGTGGAGTGAAATGATCAACAACATTTTCCTGCAATTAATTTATTTGCGCTATATTTGAACTGAAAATTTATTCTTCTTCTATGTGAAAGTTGCTGGTAATAGGTGTTCTGTATTTCAGTTTCCATCCTTAATGACAAGTGCACGCCCCGCCAGCTGGAGGCGCAGGCGCAGTGTGTACCATGTACCAGTCCAAGCACCGGAAGCTTGGAGCGCAGTCCTGAGAGCTTCATCCTGTGCACCTGTGAGTTAGCCAGCTTTTCTATGGCTGGGGCACAGTGATATCTGTGACGTAAGGGGGCCAGTGTTTAATTTAGCTCTGATGTCTCAGGGCCAGGCCATGGTCTACTAGACCCAACGTGGAAACATGAGGGTGGAAAAGTGCAGCGGAGCAAACCTGTTCCCTTCCCAGAAAACAAGGCTCTCGAAAGGAAGGGGCCACGGGCCTCACATAATCCCCAGAAGTCAGGATCCTGTGAGACACCAAGACCCACCCCCTAAGCAGGTCTTGGGCTGCGTCTCACCTTAAGCCAGCTAGGTTGGCAGTCACAATCAACAGTCACAAGTAGCCTCGCTGGCCCAAGACAAAACTGTACCCAAAGCTCCTTCCTCTGCTGGGACAGTTCTCGATCAGAGCCTTCTTGCACTTGTCTTGGGAAGTGAAGCTTCCGTCTATGGATGTGAGATCCCAGGTTCAGATGAATATACAAAATCAAAATCGTGGACAGCCCAGGAGGTGATGTGGGACCTGAGCCAACAAGGTGCGTCTCTGACCAAATTTCCAGTTGGAACTTCCTTTGCTTAGTTTAGGAACAAGAATATAAAAACCCAAGTGAGGGGCTGGGGAGATAGCTCAATGGAATAAGTGCTTGCCTGGCAAGCTCAAGGTCCTGAGTTCAATCCGTGGTTCCACCAGAATGGAAAAAAAAAGTCTCTTAAAACCCAAGTGAAAGGGCTGGTCAGATAGCTCAGTGGATTAAAGTACATGCTTAGGCAGACGCAGGGACCAGGGTTCGATCTCTGGCATGCTGTGC
The DNA here is from genome assembly GCA_004027025.1 of Myocastor coypus. Taxonomy (NCBI): domain Eukaryota; kingdom Metazoa; phylum Chordata; class Mammalia; order Rodentia; family Myocastoridae; genus Myocastor; species Myocastor coypus. Next base: position 25,568 of record PVJA010001539.1, read on the forward strand.
CATCCCACCCCCAGGGCACCCTGCGACAACCACTGAGACTGGGTGTGGTAGTGCTCACCTATAATCCCAGCACTTAGGAGGCTGAACACGGGGGACCACTGTGAGTCTAATCTGTGTAGTGAGACCCTATAGATCCTGTACTAAATACATTTTTTGAAAAAACACTGAAGAGAAGACTGTTAAAATATTCTATGCTATCAAAGAAAACACACAGTAGGCAATATATACTGTTATGTCTCCAATCTAAAAAAAGTAGAAGTAAATAGTTTGCCATGGTTTTTCAGTAAGAATCCAGTATTAATTGATCACCCACCATGGGTGTGATCCTCTGTAGTAGTATAATCTCAAAGATTCTATCATCAAAGAGGCGACTGCAAACTCCATTGAGAGCTGCCAACAGATGCTGTGCTGTTGTGCCGAGAGGAGGCGAATGAACGAATGAATGATCCTAGCTGAGGGGAAGGAGAAACAGTAGCTTGTTACACAGAGAAGGGCTGCGTGCGGGTGCTGGAGTCCGCCCTCCACTCCGCCCTCCTCCGTTACGCCTTCGAATTTTGTCTTAGGTGAAAACTTCACATTATTTCCCAATGTTTGCCCCTTAAATTGTGCAGGTGGCTCAGGGTATCTCCGCTGGATGGCCTTGGGGACTGTATATCAAATGCAGAGCAGGTAGCTTATTTCTAACCAAGGCAAGTTGTAAGAGGAAGAGATGGCCTCTGGAAGCAACATTAGCCGACATCGTTCGGGTAGGGCAGAATCGCAGCTCTTTGTACAGTAGTCACTTATCCTTGGGTACACAGAGCTGTCACCAGACCAACTGTAACATACTTAGAAATATTCAGTAAGAATCAGTGCATGCTTCCTGGGGCTTATGAATTTCTTGGGAGACAGAAACTCAACATTGGTTCGAGGGTAGATAGAAGTTGGGTTAAATACCAAGTGTAAAGAAAAGAGAAACATCATGTATACAACTACTTCCTTTCAGTTCAAAGAGAAGAAATTTTTTCTTTTTTTTTTTCTTTCCTTACCAATATCGATTAGAAAATTTATCATGTCTACACCCTGTGCTCTGTATAACTACTATGAGGACAACAATATGCAATGTGTCAGTTATTACGAAGGTACTACTAACGTGTTTTGAAACCATCACATTGTTATTTCTTATTAAAAGTAATAAATAAATAAATAAACTGCACAAAAAGCAATAAAAAGTAAAAACACCAGTTCACAAATGCAGAAAGCACACTGTCGCCTTGGGGTTGACCTCTGAACAATCCAGGGAGAAAACTGATCTGGGGGGCGTCTCCTTTCCTTGACCTTCCTCCTGATTTTCCTAACTCTTTCTACTTTCCTTTTCAGAGGTACTTAAAATTAGGAAAACTCTAGACTGTCTCAACTAAGTGCAGCCCTTAGAAAATGAGTGTTTGTTAACACCAAACATGGAAAGTCGCTTTAGAACAAAGACACATGCCCTGTTTCTGGGTCAGATGAGACCAAGAGGACTACACCGTGCGGGAAGACACACATAAAGGCCATATTCTGGCTTAGTGTTCTGGGCAGGTGTCCTTCGGGAGGCTAAAGCTGAGACACAGTGGAGAGAACCGGCTTCTGGGTGACACCAGAAGGAGCTCCCTCCACAGCAGGGCATTTATTGGAACGAAACACGTTTAGTGTGAGGGAGGATCTCCAATCGTTCTTCTCATAGGTCTAGTTATCATTTTAAGTGCATAAGAGATAAGTTGTGGGCTTTAAAACCCTTACTGTAAACTGCTGGGTGGTCTTACTCAGGCTTCTTACTGTCCCTTATAGACCTTGGGCAAACCGTGGTTACTCTGCAGGCTTCAATGCTCCTAGGGCAGCTGTCACTCTTTGAAGCAGAGGACAGGTTTCCCCAGCTGTTCTTTGGTGAACCCCCATTGAAGCCCACAGCTGATGGAATGCTGACCAGAGACACAGTTGGATTCCTTTCTACAGACTGATCTCTGGTTGTGTGGGCCAATAGAAACAGAGAACCCCTGAGGGGTCATAGCCAGGGATACCCTCTGGCAGATACCTACAGGAATTTGGTGGAAACTGGCTCCTAACCACTGAAAAGCCTCCACTGATCTATTATATATTCTTTCCGCTCTGCTACTAGACAGTCTACCTAAGCTTTTTGGTAGCACAACTGTAATGAGTCGCTCCTTCAGAAATCAGGCAGAGGCAGCTTGTGGTAGTGTACGTTGTGCAGCAGCCATCTGGGGAATGATTGATGGCCGTGCCTTACACCTTCCCTAAGAGTAAGAAAGAGATTTTCGTCAGCTTTGAAGTAAAGCGTTTTTGCCAATATGTAAAATGTGATTGCTAGATGATAAGAGTAAGTTTTCCCTGGGAGCTCCAAAGATATAATAAAGCCTAGTCCTCCTAGGAAAGGCTGTCCTGGTGACTAGACCGAAGAACCCAAGCGTCTCCGAGGTTCCCTTGCCCGAGGGCCCAGGGTAAGGTTCCTCCAGCCAGCCGACTCTTCTATCTCCAAAGGTGATCTCTCTTACAGTACAGAAGGGAAAGCACTCTGCTTCCAAAGCACCTCCTTATACAATACTTATGCTCCTTAGCACACATTTCTGTCGTCGGACCAATCATAACGTATTTACAAGTATTCAATAAGAGTAAGTACATGGCTCACACGGCGCCTGAGATTCTGAGAGGATAAAAAATCACACCCCAGTTGGAGGCATGAGTAGAAGCTTCGTAGTTTGATTTTTGAGGGTGGATAGATGTTGTGTAAAATAAAAAATGTAAAAAAAAAAAAAAGAGGAAAATCAAGTTTAAAGGGAAAAAAAGAAATAATACCAGTTCGCAAATGCAGAAAACATAGAACCGATACGAACAAGTCGGCTTTAGAAGAAACACACTCGAATGCATACACGCATTTTCACCAAACAAGCTAGTAACACATCAGAAGGAAATCAAAAAGTTGATCAAATATGTGAAAACTCTTGGGATTTCATAAATTGCATTTCACAGATTTAAATAATGTTAGTGTCACCAGATCAATTGCAACCTATTTACAGTTATTCACTAAGAGTAAGTGCACAGCTCACAGGGTTTGTGAGATTCTCAAGAGACAAAAACCACGCAAAACTGCGATCAACCGATAAGATCACAAGCACCATTGCTTAGGCAAAAAGGATTAAATCCGGCACGTAATGAGGAAGTGAGTCACGAAGCAGGGGGTATGAGCATGAGGCAGGGCCTTTTCCTGTTGGGCGATGGGTGGGTAACTCATCCGGGCTCCTTCAAGGTGATTGGTGCCTATTGAGAATACCAGTCACAGCTCTGTCCCACCTCATGCCCACCTAAGTGATTTCCCAAGTTCTCCCCCTCTTCAGACCCACCTCACCACACGGTTTTGCTCTATAGAAGTCCCTGGAAGAGACAGCTTCCCAGGGACCATCCACGCCGGGCACCTCTCCTGACTTTCCCCCAGTAAATATATTCTGCTCATGAAAAAAGATGAGCATATCAATTTTCATTATGTGTGATTTTAACATTTTTGTTATGACAAAAACAAGTAAAAGTGCACAATGTTTTAGTAAACTAACAGAGAGTGTAAAGTGCGTTGTAGACCAAACAAATGAATATTGAACATCATACGTACTACAAATAACTATGTGCTGTACACAGTGAAAAGTTTAGTGGGTAGAGAAGCATGAGGAAAGCAGTGTCGCGAATTGATACAATATTTCAGGGGACTATCTGGCAACAATATTTATTTATAATGTGTGTGTTTTATTTAATTCAGAAAGTTTTTCACTACACTGGTATAATTTTTCCAATATATGTGAATACAAATTTGTCATTCCTATACAACTTGTAATGGTAAAGTTATAAGCTTACAAATGAAATTATAAGAGAAGTAATAAAATACATGTGTAGAGGATTATTTCAGTAAATTTGGGCTCATGCAGTAATATAGTCAATTTTTATAAATTCAGCTAAACCATCTCATAACACAAAAATAAAACACATTTTAAATATTTTTAATATATTCACATTTAATGCTCAGAATAAAAATTTAATGTGATCCTATATGTTTTTCACATCCTTACCTCTTACTCTTCTTCAGTGGAATATGATGACATATGCTCTATTACTTTCAAAATGTGTTTTAAAGGTTTTAAGTGATTATATTATTAGTTAAATATTTATTATGCCAATAACTATGATTTTTAAAATAGTGTTTCACTTGTGCATAAGGTGGGCATGGCGCACACTGGAATGTCCCAATCCAGAAAGTTTGTGTGTCAAGTGAATCAGGCTTCATGAACATGGCACTGTTTTCTGAAGGGCACTGTGGCAAAACGAAGCAAAAGTTCAATGTCTATGAATATTGTATGACTTATTAAGTCGATTAGCTCTACAGCAACAAATAAAACTTCATTCAGGGTCAACCCACTTGGGCCCCCCTTCTGTTCCCCTCTTGGATGGAAACTTTCTTTCCCAAGAAATTTTCTATTCTAAAAAAAAAAAAAAAAAAGGAAGCTACATAAATCATTGGCTATTTTGCCATATTTCTATAGCTAAATATTCATTTCAAAGATATAAAACAGAAGAACAAAACAATTCAAAAGAATAATGGATTTGATAAATAACACAATATGCACATATATTATTAATTAAAATAAGCTATTCTAAGATACTTAACATGTTTGTTGATATACTATTCATACATTATATGAAATCCACCTGTTTAGAGAGTACAATTCAATGTTGCTATTATACTCTTAGAGTTAGTTTGCTCATTGAGACAGTCTTGCTACACAGTCTGGGCTGCCCTTGAGTTCACAGATGAAAAGTCGGCACCACCACATCCCATTTACATTTGCAGAGTGAGGAAGCCATGAGAGCTATCTCATGTTAAAAGGTAAGATTTTGGATTTGATATGCTTTTCTTTCATATAGGCATTACTTTACATATCTTTTATGCGTGGCTTTGCTCACATCTCAAAAGTGAGAAGATTTGTATTTTGCTGCGGTTTACAGTCTTGTTTAAGTCACTTATATTCATGTGGATCCTGTACCTAATTAATGTAATGGAAAATGAAGTATTGGAACCTTCAACTACTGTTAGTGAATTATTTAATTTTCCTCTCAGTTCATTCAGTTTGCATTTCTTATATTTTGTGGTCCTATTGTTAGATGAATTTAAGTGTATAATTACTATATATCCTGGTAGATCAATGTGTTGTTTAAATTTTATTTTAACGTGAAAGAAATAACAATGAGACAGTTTCAAGACAGGTAGTAGGACAGTTACAATAATTAACACATTGTATATAATTGTCTTCATAGCAGCTGTTCAGAGTGCAAGATGCAGACATGGTATCTTTTCTAAACACAAATAGCATAAATCTTTCTTCTCACTGAACTAAGAGAATGTAGCTATATGTATAGGTCAATAGTCCATAATAATAGTGGGTTATCAGCCGAACAGGCACTGTCAAAAGCTGTTAACTTGAGCCTTTTACACTTCAGCTTATTAATATGGCTTTCTTTTTTATACCTCGTGGTCACTTTTTTGCTGGATGGCTAAGACCAAGGTAAAGCAAGACCTATTTAACAAAAGATGTAACTTTTGTATCTGACAAGATCAATCAAGTCCTCTCAAGATTTACCCTGGAACTATGTACAGTGTTTTCATGTTTGATGATGATTAAATGTACTTCTGCATCTCTAATAACTTTTTGACTCAAAGTCTATTATGGTTGATATATATATATATATATATATGTATGTATATATATGTATTTCATCATTTTACATTCCACGTATTTATGCTGTGAGCTCTCAAGCGGATCTACTCTTCACAGCAGCAGATCCATCTTCATTGTCACTTACTTTCTTTTTGCCCACCTGCCAGCGTCTGCCTTTTGATTTGATTGTTGGATCCATTTCTAATTAAAATATTATCCATATGGTTAAATTTCCTTCTGATATTTTGCTATCTGTTTCCTTCATATTTCATCATTTTCTGCTCCTCGGTTTAATCCCTTACCACCCTCTGAATAAATGACGTATGAAGCCATGTAATATTGTAATACATTTAGCAAATTTAACTGGATAATTTGCTTTTTCAGTTTGCATAGTATGCTCCCCAAGAATTTATAAAAATAGTCATCATATTTATATTAATTAAAAATCTGCATGATATGAAACTGTGCCCCATGTAGTTCTTCTTTCTCCTTCCCTTTGTTCTGTTTTTATACATTTTCTTGGGCTGGGGCAACAGCTCAGTAGCTTAAGCACCTGCCTGGCAAGCACAAGGTGCTGAGTTCAATCCTCTGTACCATATAAAATAAAATAAAATAAAATAAAATAAAATAAAAAATAACTAAAATTATTATAGGCAATACAAATAGAATAAATGTTACTTTAATGTGATTTTTGTCTTTTAAAGTCAAAGGAGTCAATATTACATAGTGTGATATCATATGTTTCTGATTTTCATTTGTGTCTGTGTACTTGTTTCCATTTAATGTAATTTTACCAGCCCTGTATAATTTTTCCACTTCACGTGTGTGAGCTTATTGTAAAGTATATTTCCCTCCTACATGGTTTTAGGTGACTTATAAACACATGCTATTTCACGTATTTTTCAAATAAATTTTGAAGAGAAATATGAACATATGGTATTTTTTTTCGTTACTTAAATATTCACCTTTGCTGGCATTCCTCATACATGTGGTCCTCACTTACTATTAAATGAGAACTACTCTACCAGGTGGGAGAGGACGGGAGTACATAGATACACAGCACTTTGTATGTATGAACAAGACGATTCAGAAAATGTGCCGTGTCAATTATTTTTATTTCATGCCTATTTCAACTTCAAGAGTTTTACGCTGGTATTTTTCCCATTTCTGTGTTATGAATATATATTGTTTTTAAGAAAAAATGTGCTTTAAAAAACAGATTCTTCAGCTCTTGGGAGGCTGAGGCAGGAGGATCGGTGCAAATTTTGAGGCCAGCCTGGGCTACAAAAGTGAGCTCAAGGACAGCCTGAACTGCATAATGAAACCCTGTCTCAAAAAGACAGGCTCACAACACTTCACCACGTACAGTCATTCAGCCGGAGAAACTGGCCTTCCTTGAAGAGCACGTGTGGGTCTTGTGCAGGAGGGCAAAGTCTTCCCAACGAGGTGGAAACAGCGAAGCAATCTAAGCTGAGACAACCTAGCAACAAGAAGGTAGAACACTAACCTTTTTATTCCTGGTTCTTGAATCGTTAGCCACGGCCAGGGCTTGTTAGTCTGAGCCAAAAAGTGAAACACATTGAGCAGCTCTGACAGCTCAGCACACAGTCTACGGACGGAGGCGCAAGAGAATGCCAAGCACATGGGGCGTGGCCACTCTACACTGCCCTGCTCTGACGCTCCGACACTGCTTTGTGATGGAGCAGTGTAATACAAGTTTCTTTCTTGTTTTGTTTTGTTTTTATTTTTGAGACAGGGTCTTGCTGTGCAGTTCAGGCTGGCCTTGCGCTCACTTTTATAACCCAGGCTGGTCTTGAACTCGCATTGACCCTCCTGCCTCAGTCTCCCAAATTCTGGGATTACAGGCCTGCACCACCACTTCCGGCTTTAATATAAGTTCCTAGTGAATATTTCTAAATAGGCACTGATACAGGTACCTCCTCAATTACATTGTTAGCTGAGGTTTTAAATTAGTAGCATAATTTAGAATGAATTGGCTACGTGTTCTCTTGGAGTGACATGACCCCTCGTGTAGGCATTTAGGCAGAGCCCCCCCCCTTTTTTTTTAGTCCTTTCTCTTGTTTCTAGTGAGTGCGGTCTGGATTGAAGGTGCATATCTTATCCTAACAGGCTAGAGAAGCGTTTGACCTACTCTGTGTCCAATTTATTTTTCTGAGCAACACTTTTGACTTTTCCTTTCATTCATGTTCGTCTCTTTGATGTCCCCATACATTTTATCCACAGTATTTTGATGTCACCTCAGGGCTTGCACAGCGGTTTTATTTGTGAATGGACTGTTTCTAACTCACCATCTTTTCAGTCATTTCCGAAACGTTTCCTTTGAACTCCGAATAGTCTCAGGTACCTTCCTTGTCATTTTTGTGGCCCTGGTGTGGAAAGTTGGGTTCCACGAAGAGCCAGGCATGGTCCTGAGGCCTGAAGACGCGAGCTCTGCTCCGCAGGGGTTACCCGTGCCACAGCAGCAGCAGGGAGCTTCAAGGATCCCAGGACCAGCCAGGCACAGGCTCCGTTTTGGAGAAAACTGGTGCCCACACCAGAACAAGGCTCTGCACACTCCGGAAAATTGAAGTCAGTCGGAAACTTGGATTGAAAGTTAGACATTCGCTTCTCGACGTATCAAGTCAGCAACTCAGAAGGACTTTCCTGCTCTCGCGCCAGCTGCTTTCCTGCAGTGTATTAGTGCAATTGAAGGTTTGCGCCTTCTGCTGCTGAGGCCGCAGAACTCTGCAAGCTTAGCCGGGAACCCTGCGGTGCTGACTTGGGGGAAGAAAGGCAGCTCAGTCTTCTCCAAGTCTTGAAAACCCCAAGCAGTTCTCAGACGTCACGGAGGACATAAACTGCTTAGTACAGATGAGGGTACTGCGGGCTCAGGCCGGGTGACAGAGGGATCTGTTTAAAACACCGTGACATAAAACATAAATCAGTTTTCACCTCCATTATGAAGAGCTGGAGTAGCATACTTTGATAGAAAGGGTGAGATGCTGGCATTTCGCTGGTAAATATGCATGAAAACAGTTATGTCACTATGGAGACCACGGCCCCACTTGTACATACATGACCACGTAGCATACCCAAAACTTGGAATTTCTCAAAACAAACTGTTGTCTGGCTCTGTTTTGTTTTCTTAAGCTCTAACCTTCCTTGAGTCTTAGCATGTGCCGAATGTTCTGAAGAGTATTTTGAGATTTTCCTAGAGGTATTTTTGGAATTGGAAGGGTTTCAGTGAGTACTTCTACACACATACTCACACATGTGCCTACACGGCTGCGCTGTTAGCTGGGTTTGGAGAACTTTGAACGTGACCTTCTGAATTCTGTCGGCCTCCTTCCAGGATGACCCGGCGCTCCGATGGGCATGAAGGCAGGTATTTTTCATTTTTCCACTTTAGTTTTTGTTTCTGGTGAACAGAATCTAGACTAGAGCTGAAGGTTGCGCCTGATTGCCTGCCTTTCTCCTCGGACAAATTTTCCAAGTATTCTTTGCAGTTTCTGATAGAATGTGTCTCCTGGCGCTCTTAGCCAGGACCAACTCCTGCTGAGCCAAAGATCTCATATTCCCTGCTTTCCTAAAAATACAGTTTAACTATTTTAATGACTTCATTTAAAATATGCATATATTTAAATATATACATATGTATTTCAATGAAAGGATCAACTAGGGGTGCAAAAGGGCCTTCTCACCTAAGAGGCCATGTTAATTAAAGAAAGTAGCATCAGTCCCAAATTTCCAAATCTTAGTGCTAGTTATACTTTTAATAAGAATTCACACCTTAAGAAACCATCTCAATTAGACCCAGTAACCAGGCCTGGCACATAAGTGAGACCGCCCTGGGCCCGCTGGAATCTCATTTGACCGAGCAAGCAGGCCCAGAGCATGAGTGAGACTGCCCTGGGTCGGCTGGAAAATCATTCGACCTAGCAACAAAGACCGGTATGTGAGGGGCACTTCATCCTGAGACAGGCCCAGTGTGGAAAACTGTGGCAGAACTCCCTGCAGAGAGGCTGGACAGAAGACCCATCCACCTGATCCAGGAGCAGAACATCTTGGCAGAGTGGCGCAGCTGGTTCATCTCCAAGAGCTGAAGCAGAAAGAAGTGGAGCTCAGCAGCCAGACCCAAGCCACACCCTCCTAGACAAGTTGGAACTTGGTAGATTCAGATCTGGTGCTAAGGTAAGAACTCTACCAAGGCACTACCCCATAGGCCAGAAGGCAGGGCTATACAGAATGACAAGCAGAAGGAGCAAAATGCACTCTCAGGCCCCAAGCCCACCCAGAACAAATACAGGAGACAATAGCATAGAAGAAATTGGAAATCACACACCTGAAATAATAGCATCCAAAGTAAAGAAGCAACTGCAGAAAAGTCTAGAGGAAATCAGATCAGAAGTAATTTCTGAAGTAAAAAAAGAAATCATACCTGTAATAAAAGAAGTACTGATCACTTCTAAATAAAACGCTGATAAAAAATAGAGGAGAATAGAAAAACGATGGAATGAATAATATAGGAAAATAATAGAATTCATGAAGCAAATTCAAAGTGCTATACAGGAACTTCCAACCTCAGTCACAAGCTGGCAAAATCATTTCAATGTAAGTGAGAATAGACTTTCAGACCTTAAAGACACCATTGCAGCTAGTGAAGAGGTAAGAAAAGATCTCTTAATAACAACTAGGATCCAAGAAAAATAATTCAACATCTGCAAGATGATGCAAAGATGAACAACGTAAGACTAATAGGCATCAATGAGAAAGAAGGAGTCAGTACAAATGTTATAAAAAGAATATGGGAAGAAGTAATAGCAGAAAACTTCCCAAATATGAGGAAACACTTCGACATTCAGCTAACCTAAGTGTATAGAACTCCAAATAACATCAACCCAAATGAAACCACACCCAGACACATAATAATCAAGATCCCAGAAATTCAGTACAGGAACAGTATATGAAACAGACCACATTTAAAGGAAAACCCATTAGAATAACAGCAGATTTCTCTTTACAAACCATCAGAAGAAGAGCATGGATCAAAGTACTTTAAGTCTTGCAAAAAAAAAAAAAACCAATTCCAACCCAGACTGCTATATCCTGCAAGACTCTTTTTCAAGTTCAACGGAGAAGTGAAATACTTTCAGGACAAAGAACAAATAAAGAATTTCATGATGGCAAAGCCAGCCTTACACAGTTTACTAAAAGATATTCTACAGAGATATCAAAATGACCAGAACTCCATGAAGGACAATATTGTTTTGGAATATTTATATTATAATTTCTATGCATCTTTAAATAAGTTACACTATTGCTGTTTTCACAGATATTTTTGCCTTGAGAAGAAGACTGGTATATTCATTTTCCAAAAACTTACCTTTGTATTTCTTTAGATATGCTGCTATTATAATCAGATCTGTGGATCATTGAGAGTACTAAAAAAATAAGTAGCGTCAAATGCTATCCTAAATAAATAAATAAATAAATAAAATGCTATCCTAATGCATGATCACATTCAGTTATAGAATTTTTATCTATTACTATGCACTGATACCTTTAAGTTTTGTCACTCTTACAAAATTGTAAATTTCAGTCACTTTTCAAGACAAAAATGATGATACTACTTGGGGACACCCACCCATTTTTACTAAAACAGAAGAAAATAACGTAGTCGATTTATGCACAAAAAGTAAATACGTAGATAATTTTAAAACAATTTAAGATCATTTCCACATCTACATTATTCCTTACACTAACATCTTGAATTTTTTTTTTCTTCTTTTTTTTTTTTTGTGGGACCGAGGTTCAAACTCATGACCTTGCACTTGCCCAGCAGGCACTTGTGCCTCGGAGCCATCTCCCCAGCTCCCACATCTTGAAATATTATTATTGCTTGGGTTATTTTATTAGCACCATGAAACATAATTCAGATATAGTAGTCTGTTAGACAATAACTTGCAGCTGACGGCAATACCAGTCCATGTTGCTGTGTGCCCCAGTAGGTTAATTTCGTGCGGAGCAGTTCCATTTGCTGTTTGCTTTATCAACAGTATGGGTTTTGTTTCTGTTTTTGTGTATGTGGTACAGCATCTCGCTACACAGTTCAGACTCGCACTGATCCTCCTGGCTTTAGCCTCCCCACGGCTGGGATTACAGCATGTGCCAACATGCCCAGACTCTGTCACTGGATCAGGGCACTTAGGGGTAGAAGTCAGCGTGGCATATAGTGCCAGGGATCAAACCCCGGGCCCTGTGCTTGCCTAAGCAGGCCCTTAGTCTGCTGAGCTATCTCTCTAGCCCTTTACTACGGGTTTCAAAATATTCTTGAAAAGTTATGCACAAATCTTAGAGTTTTTTAAAGGGGAAAAAACATTGACATTTCTGATGAAACTAGATCAGCAACAGTTTCAGGCAGAAGTTTGAAATTTGATTTCTTTGAGTGATTTTGTAGCCTTCACCGATTTAAGACAACAAATCAAACTTTAACATTAACTTTTCATTTGCCCAGAGAATTATTCCCAGTAGCTTTTGCAGCTGTACCATTTACTTCAAGACAATCAGGGGGGTTGGGAGTCTCATGCCGCCACCACGGTGTGCTGTATTGCTCCTTTATTGTCTTCATTGCGTTACTCTAGTACATTAACAGCTTTGGGCAACAAAAGACACCATTTTATTTATAGGAATTCTGTTTTACATGGTGGTATTTTCATTTGGAAAATATAATAATTCTATTAGTTGAAAAGTATAAATGAAGAGCTGGGAAGAGAGCTCTGCGTTCTAAGTACCTTGCCTGGCAAGCACAAGGACCAGGGTTCTGTCCCCAGGGCTGCACGCCATTCAGGGCCTGAAACCTCGGAAGCTGTGTGGTGGCACACACCTATAATCTCAGCACTGGGAAGGTTGTGACAGGAGGATCAATGTGAGTCTAAACTGTGTAGCAAGACCCTGTATCAAACAAGTTTTTTAAAAAAGTAAATGAAGCCTGGCACCGTGCTGCACTTTACATATTAATACTTATCAATTATTTTAAAAACAATTAAACTCCAACAAAGACCCAGTGTTCACATTGTATTTATTTGATGGAAAATTCTACCTGCAAAAGTCTGTGAAGAGAGGCTATTTAAAGCCAGACTAGTGTAGGCAGGGGGTGACCCATGGTAATAACTTCAGTATAGAAGACGGTTAAACTTTTTCTGCAGAATCTGCATGAGGAGGCTAAGGAAACATGGCACAATGAGAAAAAGCAGATGTGACCAGGGATGAATCTTAGTGACACAGTGCCTGCTGGGCAAGCGCAAGGTCCTGAGTTTGATTCCCGGTACTGAAAAGTTCAATTAATTAAAAACACTTTCAGAAAGATCGAGAGCTAGTGAATACTTCACACTGAAAGAGAGGTTTACATCACTTACCTGAGTTCCTTAAACACAGACATGACTTACTCCAAGCACTTTCCAGATTCAGGGGCCTCCACCCTCCTCCTTAAGAATGCACCAATAAACTTAATAAAAAGAAAGACAAGGACGCACCGGTGCCCTCTGACAGTAGCATGGCACTACACGGGCTGCCTCCTTTCAGCATAACCGCTTGCTTCAGCTCACGCGGGAGGCCAGGCAGCAGGGAAGCATGTCCACGCCTTCCCTCAGTCCACGGATCGGAACTGCGAATTTAAGAAGACTTTAAATGAAAACACAGAGTGACTTTTCTGACAGAGCTTCGAGTAACCAGGACCAGAGGTTCTGTATGAACAGAAAGAAAAAAAAATCATAAATAATTCTGGTAATAATTTTACTGGAGTCCAACTGCAAAACTCTGGATCTTTGATACCATTTATTGAAATGTTCATACTGTTAAATTCTGGTTCTTTTTTAATTATTATTATTTCTCGTGTATTCAAGGCTGTTGTCACATTGCAACAATTTAGTTAGCAAGCAGTTATTTTCTTGATTTATGAGACTTTGCAGGATGCAAAATGCAACTTGTAAATAATCCTGGCATGGTGAGATCCCATCCGCACTTGCAGATGCACACGGCTCGGATCAGACGCACCGCACGCATGTGCTGCTCGCTGTGCAGACGCGTCGCCTCTCCCGGGGAGAGCCCGGGTGTGGTGGACCTCCCTGAACGCTGCATGCATTTGTGCTGGTTCCATATTGATATTGTTTCACTCCAAAATTTAATTGGATAAATGGCGTATCAGATGCCAACTAGCAGAGGTCTTTTAAAAACGGCGTGCATGCACTTTGAAGGAAAAGAATCCCATAAATATGTCAAGGTCCTATGAAAATAAAGGTCTTTTAAAAAGTCAAATAAAGCCCGCGATGGCGTGCTGTGTTTTCAGCGTAACTTTGGTTATCCACAGCACTGTCAAGAAAATGACTCAAATGTTTGCTTCAGAAACAATCTTTGCCCCATAAGAAAAAGGCCTCTAAAGAATTAACAGTCACAAGGGCCGCCCAAATAGCTCAGCAGATTAAAGTCCTTGTAAGCAGGCTCAGAGGCCAGGGGTTCAATCCCTCAGGGTGCACTGAGACAACAATTGAGACTAGGCCTGGTGGTGCACGCCTGTAATCCCAGCTCTTGGGAAGCTGTAAACAGGCGAATCATTATGAGTCCAATCTAGTAGTGAGACCCTGAACACCCTGTAGTCTCTTCCCTAAAATAATAAAAAAAAAAAAAAAAAAGAAGCAGTTACATTTTTCTTTAAATCCACTTGCATCCGAGCCTTCTCCACGAAGGACGTCCGTAGGCTCTGAGCGTGCAGGGTCATTGCCCAAATGGCGCAATGCAGTCTACTTTACCTTAACTTGCTATAAATTACTCTGTCAAGGAAAACACTTGCTAACACCTTAATGGTCAGAGCAAAGACATGTACATTTCCAAAAGAAAAAGCACGATCCCATTTCCAGATCTTTCTCATCAACCGTACACACACCTTGACTGACCACACAGAAGACAACACAGCCCACTGCCCAGACTTCTGCATCCAAGGCCACGGTGCTGCTGACCACGTCTTTCTGGAAATTTTATCCCTGATCGAGGTGATTATAAGTCCAGTTGCATTTGAGGGGGAGAATCTGAATATTTGCCTTCTCATGGCGGACCAATATGTGTACATGTGCTAATAAACACACTGTCAGCATCGCCAAGGTATACTCCCAGTGTCTTCAAGTGCTTTGCGTTGACCACATAAAGCTCATCAGCTATTTAAAACGAAGATGCAAGCAAAGGTTAAGCACATGCTCCAAGATGTCTCAGGAGCTGGATACGGCAGCCTACACTTACCATTCTCCTCAGCACGAGGTCGAGGACAGAGAATCTTGGTGAGTCTGAGGCCAGCCTGGGCCACATAGTAGGCTCTGTCTCAAAATAATAATTTAAAAAGTCCAGCATATAGCTCAACAATAGGATGCTTGCTTGCAGTGGCAAACACCCTGGCTTCAAGCCCCAGGGGCATGACAGATAAAGAAGAAAAACGTATTGCAGAAGGGAGGAGGAAACGATTCAATGACAGAGAAGAGAAATAAGGGAGGAGAACTTCTTTAAAGCCTTCTTTCTCTTTTAAAAGTTTCACATGAGGGTCGACCTGATAGCTCAGCAGACTAAAGCGTCTACTTTCAGCAGTTCTCAACCTGTGGATCTCAACCCTGAAAGGGTCCGAACGACCACAGAGGTCGCCTAAAGCCATCGGAAAATACATATTTAAACCCACACCATGCCATGGTGAAATGTTATTTATTGGAATTAGTAATCTGAAGTAGCCACCAAAATTATTTTTTGGTTTGGGGTCACTGCGACATGTGGAACTGTATTGTGAGGTCACAGCATTAGAAAGGTTGAGAACCACTGGCCTTAGGTGGACAGAGCGGCCAGGGTTCCATCCTCGCTCCCCAGAGTGCGCTGAGACTGGGCATGGCAGTGCCCACGCCTGTAATCCCAGCCCTTGGGAAGCTGAAACAGGAGGATCACTACAAGTCTGAGCTGTGTAGTGAGACCCTGTAGACCCTGGACTAAATGTATAAAAAAAATAAAAAAGGCACAGGATTGTAGTCAGCTTGTTTACGGAGGTGGGCAGAAAAAGATCCAGAGACGCAATGTGAAGTTCTTTGTGAGGAGAAAAGTCAGCTTTGTGTCTTCACTTCTCATTTCTCTTATAAAAGTATGACCTTATGTATTTTAATAACAATGTATCTTATCCCTCTTTCAAAATTATACTTTGAGGTGGAAAAATGTGGCTGTGGGCTAATTTCAATGACAAATTTCTTTGACAAGAAAAAAAAGAACTATCACTTATATGGCACAGGGCTTCACTGCTCAATGTTGATTAATTTTATTGATCAGGTTGGATAGTACCCATCGGATTAACCTATTCTTTTATTAATTCAATTTTTCAGGATTAATTGATTAATTAATAATGTGTTTGATAGTATAGCCGTTAGTTCCTAAGTTAGAAACAAACATGAAAGAAACCTACAGTGAGAGGCAGATGGTCTGCTAACAGGCCAACAAAACAAGAACTCTTACAATGAACACCTACTTTTAAAATCTGGGCTTCTTAAGGATAGCACTTTTTTTTTTCTTTCTTTTTTTTCTTGCATTGAACTTGGGCTCAGGCCTTGTGTTTGCCAACCAGACCTTGTGATGCTGAGCTAAGTCCCTGGCCCCATAGCCTTTATGTTTGTATTTCATTAAAACAAGCCAATTAATATTCTGTTAAAAATCAGCATTGTCAGAATCAAATGCCTTAAGTATGTTCCTATCCTGCGGTACTTGGAACCCGCATGGTTCTGTGATTCTATCAAGCTGTGGGGCATCTGGCTGGATTTAAACAACTGCATCCTTTTCTCCACTAGAATAACTGAGTCACCCAGGTGTCCTACCTGGGTCACTTGACCCTGCTGTCCAGCGTGTCTTCAATGGTAAGTTAACAAACTAGACTCTTACTCTCCTTCCTGAAGTGAGCTTGCGGGTTCTGTGGTGCCTGGCCTGTTTGTTATGCCAGCCACTGAGCTGCTCACGCAGGCCACCTGATCCTGCCTGGATAAAGGGAACAGTCATGCACAAAGAGAAGCCAAGACTTTGTGAAAATACCTGTTCAAGTGAGTCCCACAAGTTTAACATATATTCTGGTCACTGCCACATCTAATGTCCCTGATGATTTGTATTCATTATTCGACCCTCAATTTAGTTAAAATTGTCCAAGTGTTCTATAGGTAGATTTAGCTTTAATTACTAAATACACTGATATGTCTGAAAGAAAAGAGGTCCTTAATTGCTGAATAATTTACAGTCAGTGCAAGAGGTTTTGGGCAAACTCTTTGGATCGCAGGATAAAATTTCAATAATGTAAATAATACATTATCTACCTTCTGCTTCCATTAGAGCTCGGTTTCTGATTCTCAAAACTGTTGTCTGACAGCTCCGTGCTTGCCCGGACAGGTTGTGCTACATTTGCAGCTTGTCAGGCTCCCCCGCTTCCTTCCCCGCGCCCTTTTGCATTATACAGCGCTGCTCCGCGCTTAGCCGCTGTACCCGTTCAAGCAGACACACTCTACCTTCGATACAACACCGAAATTGATTTGCTAGACGCTTCTCTGCTTCTTCACATTTCACATCTTGCCATTGAATTTCTTCTGTCAAGAGCACAGCTCGGTCTTTCCACATCCATCCTCAGGAAGATGAACATTCTCTGGATGTTCCGAATATTTAAATAGCTCTGTGACTGATGCCAGGGTGTTTCGGTCTACAGGGCCCTGTCCAATTCAGTTTTGCATTTTGACTTAAGACCATTCTGTGCTTATGTTCATGTCAGACTTTCTTTAACTATTGAAAATTATTTGTCTTTTTGCATGGATTACGGCAAGGAATATTTTTGAATAAAAAAACAAATCAAGGTTTCTAATTACTACTTCGTTCAGAAAGCATATTTAAGAAATAAGTTTCTGTAATAGTATAAGGATTTTTCCTGAAGTTAGTAAGTTATTTTCTATTCTATCTAACCAATAGAAGAAGAAACAGTAAAAAAAAAAAGAAAAAAAACATGAAAAATAGATAGACCTTTAAAGAAATGGGAAAAGAGGCTGCTTTTTGCCTCAAAATATGAAAGAAGTGGATGTAAAATGGTTCCAGCTCGTAATTACGTGAGCTAACTTGACACCAAGCTGCGAACTCCCAGGGGAGGTCTCTGCCTGGCTGTTCTGTGCTCCTTCATAAGGCGTATTCATTCCACTATATTGTTTTAACTGGTCAAATTTTGAGACTTTTGGAACCAGAGCTGGAAGTTCCAACATATTGACTCAAGTGTAGCCATGCAATATAACACCCAAGGTGATTCACTCAGTCAATCTAACATCTCCTCGTCAAGGAGGAGAACAAGTGAAGCAGGCATTAGATCTTCTTCCAGCATCACATGCGAAGCGCTGCATTCCAATCTAAGAGGTAGAATTGTTCCTAGGAGTCAAGTAATTAATGGGGCCAGCCAAAGGAAAGCCGTTACGAGAGAGACCTCTAGTGGGAGAAAATGCAAGCGTCTGGGAAGAGAGTTTTATTGTTTAGGCTGCATCTGAAGAAAGGAAACTTGGCCATGCTATGGAAACAGTGTCCCAACAAAGCCAACTACACTCCTCTTTAACGCTGAGGACAGCCTATTTGTCTAAGCAAGTAGTACTTTTCAGAGCGACGCAAACGCACCGCTGCGCAGAAGGTCAAAGACTTAGATACCACATCTTGAAGAACAAGTCCCAGATATCTAAGAAGAAAGACAAGATTTTTTACAGAGGGGTAGGCAGAGGAGGAAAGCATTCTGCATTCCAGAAGCGGTAGCCTTTGAGCTGTTGGTTGATTATCGTGAACTTCACTATTTGTGGAAATATCAAAACGTTTTCCAAGAATGATGCAAGAATTAGGAGGATTTGTAAGCTTAAAAAAAAAAATTAAATATAAACACAATAAATAGCAGGTAAAAATGATGTTATAAGAAAAATGGCCAAGGACTTAAGCATTAAACATGAAGTGACTGCAAACAGAAAAGACAGAAACATGGCAGGAGCAAAACCATGCACTTATATTCACAGGATGTATTAGGTAAAGGTCCTAGGAACCACCAAAACATTGTTCACACTGAGGATAGCAGTGGGTAACACTAAAATTATGCTTGGAAAAAAAATGGCCGAGGTCTGAAATACACGGAGTACAGAGGCCCCCAGGTGCGGGTCATCTGAAGAACATCTTTGCTTCTGAATCACTCACTAATGCCCCTTAGAAGATAACTCCTCCTTTGTTCTCTCCACAATTGCATTTAATTTGTCCGCTCATGTATAACCTAATTTTAAGTGCTCATCAAGGTTTTTGTACTTGAAACAACCACAATGGCAAATATGCAGATCAGGACATATTTTCTACGTCCAGATCCAACACTAAACTTTGAGGCAATGTCCTTCACTCACTGTGTTTACCAGATAGGTGGTACTGTAGCTTCCAACTTAAATTAAAAGGTCTGCTTCAGTTCAGGAAGATACTGATTCAGGGCTGCATAGTGTAAGAAAAGATTCCAAAAACAAAAAAGTTGAAGAATTTCAGATCCTAACACTAAATGTAATGTTAGCACTGAATGTGGTCCTCGATTTATAAGAAAAATATTTCAGCTTGAAGAATTCCTTGTAGTAACGGCTTCTGCAGTCCCACCCTATGACAATGGCAAAAGCCACATACGCCTTCTTACAAAATTCCTCACAGTGGAGCTTCGGTGTTCCTTGCTCTGCTGATTCTCCACCATACTTAGGGGGGAAAAGTGTCTCGGGGGCTGTTTTCATTTTGGTTGTCGACCCCTACTTTGCTTACTGATTTAAATTCTGCCTCTCGTCACGACAGGACGACCTTCAGCTTCTCGAGGAAGGAGGACATTTCTGGGCTTATCTGCTGGTCGGTCACGCACGGCACGCACAGCCCCCCCGCTAACGCAGCGCAGTGAGTGCCCCGCAGGTCCCGTCGTTCCACTCTCATCCGTCCCCACACACTAGAAAGCAGGACAGCTTTACTCCCTGCGAGTCCATGCCCACGAGTCTCTCCAGGTTAGAGTTGGTGGCCTGAAGTCACTTGAAGGAGAAGCATTTCACGAAATTTATCTCTGACTTTGTGTCTCATTTAGAATAGAGCTTTTCAGACAATGAAAAAAAAAAAGTCAATATTTAGAGATGCGGAGGGAGAATTTAATATTTGCAAGTGATCATAGCAGCCAGGAAAAAAAACTTTCCAAGACAAAAACATGAAGAAACACTTATCAGATATCCTTGCTAATACTTTTCTCTTTAAAACAAGGTGGATGGCGTTCCTACGTCACCAGGTGTTCCTTAAATAAAGCTCACCTTGCCGTGTGCAGGTGTTCTCCGCAGCCGCTCCGCACGCTGACGGCACCAGCGTACGTGCTCCTTGAGAAATTTTCCTTGCCCTCTTTACAATTTTTATTGGCCCTACCTTGCTTGCTCCACGAAAATGAAATTTTCACAAGCATCCTGGGATGAGAGAAACAGTGAGAGTGGAAACAGAAAGTCTTCAGGATTTTGCCAGAACTTTCCATTGGAAAGGAAAAATACGAATACGGCTTGCGAAGGGCTGAAACGCAAATCAGGCCCCAGTGACCACACTGCTCCCTGCAACGTGGGGACGGCAGACGCGACCGCCCCACCCCCACACGCTCACAGCAGGAAAGAAATCCTTAAACACAAGTTCACTTCCCCTGTGGGTATATTTGAGACTGTGGTCTTATTGACTAATACAGAACCTACACTTTTTTTCTTTTGGATTTTCTTTGGGAACAAAAGGAAAAAATTGGAAGAGGACCTGGGTCCTCTTTTGCACTGAATATGTGCGTGATTTCTGATTCTGCCTTTTCGCTTAGGACCGTATTTGTATAGGCTCCCCTGGGCTACACCACGTCTGTCATTCCCCGGCATTCCGTGTCATCTCCAGCCTTACTCCAGTTCTGACAGCCATGGGTCACCAGATGGGCAAAGACGTGCTAAAAATACGCAGTGAAAACGACAAAACCACGGGGTCCTTACACAGTGGATCCAAGTTCCCCGCTCGCTGTCGTATGGGTCTCTCCCCCAAGCTGCAGCTCCCAGATCTGTGGTAATTTAGCTTCTCTATCTACGTTAAGATGTCAGCATTTCCCTATCGAAATTTGATTTAAAGTCCTCTAAAAGCATAGAGGAGGGACGGCAGATAGCTCAGTGGACTAAAGTGCCGACTGAGGCAGAGCGAAGGGATCGGGGTTCCATCCCCTGCACCACAAGAAGAGCCAACCCCGTCCCCTGGGGGGAGGGGGTTGCTCAGAGACAAAGACAGAGAATGGGTGTGGTGGCACACGCTGGTAATCCTAGCACTAGGGATGCTGAAAAAGAGAGAGAGAGACAGAGACAGAGACAGAGACAGAGACAGAGAGACAGAGAGAGAGAGAGAGAAAGCCTTAAAAAGAAAAAGAAACAAAAATTAAAAAGGGAGCCAGGGGGATAGCTCGGTGAAATAAGTGCTTGACTGGCAAATGCAAGGTCCTGAGTTCAATTCCTGGTTCTGCAAAAAAAAAAAATAATAATAATAATAATAATAATAATAATAATAATAATAATAATAATAAGTTAAATATATTTAGTACAAGGTCTTCAGGGTCTCACTATTTAGATTCCACTCATAGTGAGCCTCTTATTTTTAGCCTTCAAAGTGCTGGGATCACAGGCATGAGCCACCACACCCAGTCTCAATGGCCAGCTCACAGTGCCTCAGGGGCAGGGCTGGCAGGGCATGCTGGGGAGCTGGGCATTGAGCCCTCCCTGCTGTGCTCTGCCTAAACAGGTGCTTTAGTACGCTGAGCTAAATGGTTGGGCCCAGACAGTAGAAATTAAACACTTACAAACCATACCTAACTTTCTGTTTTGTTAACAAAATCATGTCTGGAATAGCTTTTTTTTTTCTTTTTTAAGATGTAAGAAATTATAACTGACATTTAATGAATGTAAAATTTCTGCATTGTTTAACAGCTGGCTTAATTTCTCTTTTCATGAGAACTCATGAGTATCAGTCGGCATGGGCTGCATCAGATGTAGCAACAAAGGAGACAGAAGATGATCCCTGCCTTCCTCAGAAGGACACACGGATTAGCACATTACCTCCCTCATTAAAAAAAATGAAAACAAAACCTAATTTCCTTCCCCAGATTTTGTTGTTCTATAAGATGAAATTTTTTGTTTCCTTTCTGTTCATAGAAATTTTATAGTAGCATGTGTTAGCTCTACCTGAATTTGTGTCTGGAATCAGCATGGAATGCTTGTACACAGAGCAAAGAATGGAGGACTTGGGCAGCATGTGTGATAGCACGCCGCTGGGGCTGTCCAGGCACAGACTGCAAGTTACACTACAGGAAAGCCTGTGTCTCTCCCTCTTCTCTACCTGTGCATGAGCTTTTGAGAGTAAAAGCACAGTAGTGCCATAGCTGCGGGATGCCCAATTTATCCACTTACACTTTGGCTCTACACACGAGGACTTGCTCCATGCCAGGCATAGTGTTAAGTACAGGAAGTTTTAGGAAAATAAGTAAAGCATGAGTCTGCCCTGTAAAGAGCTCACGGTCTAGTGGGACGAAAACAACACTATATAATCTAAGCAACGATGAAATTCGAAAATCACTCTCGCTCCCGCATAGCCTTTGGTCCACACCAACCACGTGAGCTTGCGTCACTGTCACTGGCTTCACAGATGAGGAAAGCAAGCCTCAGAGTTTCCCTCTATTGCTTCTGGCCATTCAGCTTATCCATGGCAAATCCTGAGCTTTGCTCTTCGTATTCCAGATCATGGGGTGCATGATAAAGATTACTGCTATTAAGACAATTGTATTTAGCAAGAACTATGTTTAAAAACAAGTATTTAAAAAAAAAAAACAAAAAAACAAAAAAAACCCACTGTTTTATGGAGTGGAACCGTTAGAATTGGTGGATTATTAGTTTTTCTGATTCTGTTACTTCTGATCCAAAGGATAGATTTACAAATCATCTTTCTAAGCATCTACCCTAAGGCCACCCCATAAGGAAGTTACATGGAATCAAAGCAGAAACTCCCTCTCTCACTGGATGAATTGTGGCCATGGAATTAAAAAAAAAAAAAAAAAAAAAAACCCTCAAACTAGTTATAAACCTCTGAAAATTTAGTATCACAAATCTAATTCAGTCCATTTCAATAGCCAGAACAAAACAAAACAAAACAAAACCCCTCTGTGTTTTGCTCACATAAGGCAGCAACTGGCTGCAGCCAGCCCACGCTGGCTCTCCTGGGTCCTGTCGTAGAATCTCTGTGCCCACAGCTGTTTCCACTGTCACAGGTCCAGGAAAGTCTCACTCTTGTTAGCATCATTTCCTATACACAGAGAAGGAAAGAGAATGCTGCCTTGATTCAGTCCACATCCACCGAGCCCGCCAAGCTCGATTTGCACGAAATAGAGAAAAGGGAAAAAAAAAAAAAAAAAAACGGAAAGAAATGTTGCAAAGCTTCAGTCTTGCAGTCGGTAGGGGGAAGGGTGATGAACCCTCCCGGGTACTGAAGCAATGTTACCAAGAGTCATTTAGGGACATCAGAGGACATGATATGTAAGATAATTAGAGTCATCAATAGATCAGAGCCATGAAAATTTGCGGGAGGAATCACTCCGTGGAAGAATCCCTTAGCAGTTTGAGGACATCCTGGCAGCTCTTGCTTGGTAGCACATGGAGAAAGTTGTGTGGAGGGCACTCTGACCTGGGGCCTGTACTATTCTCAGGCGTGGCCACTATAAGCACACACATCTGTGGCCCACGGTGGAGCTCAAGCTTCCCTCACGAGGGAGCACCGGCTTCCCTTGGAGCCTTTTTCTTTTAAATCCCCTGCCAGACATTGGCTGGGAGAAAGAATAGTGTTGAAAATGATGGAAAATAGCGTGCGTGGAGACCTTGGGATATCTCAGACTGAAGGCCAACACTTTTTATTTTGCTTTAAGATTTTAACTTTGAGTTTCCTTAAAAACATTTATTTGCATATCTTGCTTAAACACAGCCACTATACATCCTGGAACTGCAAATCACCTGTGTGGCAATCATATAAAAATTACTCTTTATTATTTTTAACATATAATGCATTATAGATAGATAGATAGATAGATAGATAGATAGATAGATAGATAGATAGAATAAGATATTTGGTGATTTCATTCTTAAAAGTTAAGGACAAAATAAAGAATCAAGATGAGTAAGTTCAATATTATCCAAAGGCATTTAAAAGTAAATTCACATGTTTACATACTTAAAAAATGACAAAAAAAAAAAAAAAAAGGAAAAATATTCTTCCCCTAAGGGAAGACCACCGTGCTGCCTCTCATCCAGCTCATCTGAGCACAAGTCTCTATTTTGTTATCTGCATAGAGCAAATCGTGGCTTCCTGTACTATTATAAAATGCAGTTTCCCTTTTGTTGTTATTTAGCACTTATGAAGGATATTTACAATAATCTTAAGTTACTTGGGCAGCTATTTATCAATGCACTTTAGGGCCTTTGTTAGCTCTAATGTTAGTCATTTTAGTACACGGAGCCCTAATCTTCAGGTCCGACAGCCCCATTTTGCATTACAAATCATTTGTAGTTTTATAACTGTCATTTCCAAGGACATCTGGAAAAGATGGATTTATGAAAGGTTACCACGCATTCTAAGAAGGCCGAGGATTAGCATGACTCTGTAAAGGTTCTTATAAATTGAGCTGTGGCCATCACTTCCAATAAGGTGTTTTTTGCTCTTGTCAAGTACCTTTATTTAAATATTAAGGGCAAGATGACGACCTTTGACCTTGGAGATCACCGCGAAGTAGCAATGGCCCGATCTATTAGCTGTCAGCGGAGAGCGGCAGCCCGACTCTCTGAAGGCCCCTATTTGTGGACAGTGTTATAATAACCCTTCCATTAGGCATCCCCAAGGCAAATAACCTCGGCTTTAACAGAGTCAGTCTTAAACTCCTTAGAGTAACATTAAGAGACGATCTGGTTTGTGTCAGTTTAAGATCACCTTCTGTCTGCATAGGTTCAGCTCTGTAAATTTTAAGCAGCCCAGTTATTTAAGAATTATTTTATATATGCCTGGAGGTAAATATTAGACACACATTGTAGAAATAATCCCCGTCTATGTCTTTGATTTCTTAACCATTCTCCTTAGAGATTAACTAAATTTGTGAGATCCTAAGTATTTTTTAAACATGATGCTTTATCTGTTTATGTATATTTTGTTGATAGAAATTTCCCAGCATTGCTGTGATGACATATGAGCAGAGGCTGGAAAAACCAAATCCCCCAGCAGCACACGTGAATGTCACCAAGGGAAGGGATGAGACGCTGTGCATGAAGCAGCGGGGTTATTTCTCCACGTGTGTCCAGAAGCAATGGTTAGAAGGCCCAGCAAGCCTGGCTTTCTCTGCTGGTCCACCCTGATTCTGTCTGCTTCCTGCACATTTCTGTCCCACGTGAGTCACATGCTCAGATGAAACACTGGCATTCAAACCACAAATGATGTCTCTGACTTTTGACTACTGAGGATCATTATTAGGCTCCGACTTGGGTGGAAAGGTGGATCTTCATTCAGAAACATCTTTATTCCATGGAAAGTCAAGGAACTGCCTTAAAGAGCTTCGCACACTTCCAGTTGGTGGAAGGGCTCTAAAATTAGTCACTACGTGCACTGAGACCTTGAGCACTGGATCAGAAGATTAAGGCAGTGACTCCTGTAAGGCCAACTTTTAGGACCGAGTGTCTGAGCACTCTGTCAAAACTTCTTGATACAAATCTACAGTATGTATTTGAAAAATCCATTGCCTCCTCTTGATTGTTTCTTGAGTGACATTTTAAGTGTCTTATTTCCTTCATTCAATACCAAAAGATTAATTGGCTGAATGTGAAAACCTTTTTCTTTTTTTTTCTTTTTGAGACAGGTCTCACTATGCAGTTCAGGCTGGCCTTGAGCTCACTTTTGTAACCCAGGCTGGTCTCGAACTCGCACTGATCCTCCTACGTCAGCCTCCCGAGTGTTGGGATTACAGGCGTGCACCACAACGCCTGGCTGAAAACTTTATTTTTAAAAGTCATGGAGAAGTTAACAAATACTAATTAAGTGTACAGGCTTTTTAAGGTTATATGTGTGTGTATATCTATATCTATATAGACATACAGATATACGTATATATTCAAATATCCTTTCTGTACAGTAGAACTTCAGGCATTTTTAAAGGGCTAATTTTACAAAAATAATATGTATATTTAGTATTTGACTTTATTTATTGAATCCAAAACATTAAAGTGTAGGTATCCATTCATTGAATTGTTTTGCCCCTCCGTAGGTTCACGGTTATAAAGGGAAGGTGAGGTGATATCATGGCCTAAAACGCCAGGGCTCAGACACAACACCTAGCTTTTGATTTGCAGTGAAACCCTGATTCTCCATTTGCTGCTCCCTCGGCCTCTGACATTGCATGGCAACCATCGGGCAATACATGGCCTACGACATAATAATATAAGATGCAATTTAAAGGTTCTACTGGTGCTATAAATCACAAATAGTTCTGCCGAGGCAGTTTATGAATGGTACTAAAACACTAAGACTGGATTATACCATTAAAGTCATGCACTACATGTGGGCTTTGGTACTTGTAATTAGAGACAAAGCATTACAAAACATACATGGAGATGTCTTTGTTCTTGGTATTTACAACTTTTTATGTAAGAAGGTGTGCTTTGGGGACTTATTGGAAATTCAGAGCTGCAGAACATCTGTCATGCCGGAGAAAAGATTTGTGTGTTCTGAGGGTGGACTATAATGGAGCAGATTCTGACAGGTCACCTAACCGGAGTGACAGAAGTACAAAAGGCCATTTGCCGCGGGTTCCCAGCACACTTGACAAGGTTTGTTAGTACCCAGTTAAAAACATAACACCACAGTGACTAACAGTATGAAGTTCTAAATTTAAGTTGAAGAATGGAAAAGGTCAATCCGTTAGTGCTTTCTCTAAGACAATTACAACGCTCATGGATTTATTTTTCCCCTGAACTGATGAGAATTTTTCACACATAGCCGCTGTCAAACTTTGTAATGATGTAGACTTCTGCTTCTCCGGGAGGACAGGGCAACAGTGGCGGTTCTTCAACTATTCTGGCAATCTCTTTGATGATGAAGAGACTGTATCTCTTTTACCTACACCCTCTATTACTGAGAGCAAATGTCCTAATGGATGCTATGGACCTAAGCCAGATAGCCTAGTTGAATGTTGCTTGCTTCCTTGAGGAAACAAGCTGAAATAATGTATTAGTAGAATATTGCAAGCAGTTTCATAATATTTTCGGTGAGCGTTTTGTTCTTCAGATTAATATCTCCAACACAGGTCAATCCTCATGAAAGCCTAAACTAAGTTCAGAATTCCTACCTTAGGGAAAGGCAGGAAAGTCTCAATAAAGATCAAACTTCAGACATCACACTGCTTTCCAGAAAACAGTGCCATAAGGCAGGGTATTCTAGAATTATTTGTCTGGATTAGCATCTGTCAGATCCATGTTTATCATTGGTGGCCTTAGTGTCATATCTACTTTTCTACCAAAAGAAAATTTTTCTTCTGATCTCAATGTGACACATACTATTTTCAGGCTCCTTACTGGAAGTAATTCTACAATTGATTAATCTAAAGATTTAAAAAGGCAGACATAATGAACTATGACGGTTTAAACAGGATCCAAATGACTTTCTGCTGGAGGGTCTGTGGGAAGTTTCTGGAGGAAGTACAAGTTTAGCAGGCCCATGAAGGTCAGTTCACACAGACAGGGAAGGGGGTGCCTTCAGCAGACACTTCAGGGAGGCAGCAGGGCTCCAGAGTGAGAAAGCTGGCACCTCAGAGAGTCGGCTGAGATACGGGCACCGTGAGTGAAGCACCAGGAAATGCAGGAGTGTGGGGGGAAATAACAGCTTCTTGCTACAGCATCGTGACCACAAATAATCAACACTGATGTTCTTATATTGCAGTGCTATGCATAGAATTTAAATTATTTCAGTGATCATCTATTGTACATCTGATCCTCTACCTACACAGGTCAGTTATATACATCTATTATGTATTCTTTATTCAATCACTGGAAAACTATTTCAAAGGGTCCATATTTTTCATAAGCATGATTTGTCCGTCAGCGTTTCTAGTCACCACCTTCCACCTCCCCTGCCCTGCTGAAGGACAGCACATCTTTCCTACCACCAATTCTATAGGAAAGTTCAATTTTTCTTTACATTGAGCTATTGTAAGGTTATATGTATGCTTGCACATAAAACTGTGCTTGCACTGGGAATGGTTCTCTTAATTTATATTAGAAATGAAATTGGTATTGAATACATTACAGATTTAAAGATTTTGGATATATAACATGCTGTTTCTGAATGTTATACTAGTTACACTTTCCAAGTCACAGTGAAGGGTGTCATCTTTATAGCTATTTGCTTTTTCAACTCAGACTTAAATTGGTAACTACAATAAAGAGACTGTATCCCTTAACCTTATTAAGAGTGGTTCCTTTTTTTTACTCCCTTACGATGATGTCCTCTTTACTCTTGGGCGGTTCACTTGCCTAGGAGAATGTGAGAGTAATTACAGTAGAAATAGAGGAAGAAAAACATTTGGAAAGTTATTCTATGTTGAGAGAAAAAGGATCTTTTCTAAAACATTTAAAATACGAACAGTCAAATCTAAAGCTGAAAACCCAGAGTGCTGTGGGGAAGTGGCGCTTTTCACTCATTTCGCTTAGAGTTAATGGTGCTTTTGTGAGTCGATGTCTCTTAAATAATTTAGGAAAACACCAGCCCTTATTTCTGCACGTACTTAGCGACATGTCTCCCTGTTTGCTCCAACTGCATGCGTATTGGGTCTTTCGAGTTTTTGGGGTCTTTGACACTGTTTTCCGGGATAGTCTTAGGAGAGTTTTCTCCTCTCAGAGTAAGTTCTCACGTTGCTCCATTGAAGTGACTTTACATTTGCTAACACTGAGCATGAGTAGCTAGATCCCTCCGTCTCTTTTCTGTCTCTCTCTTTCTTCCCTCCTTCATTTCTTTCCTTTTCTTTCTTTTTTCTTTTTTGATACAGAGTTAGCCTGTATAGTTCAGCCTGGCTTTGAACACACTGTGTAGCCCAGGCTGACCTGGAACTCACGGCAATCCTTCTGACTCAGGATGCCCAGTGCTGGAATCTGGTTTGCACCACCATGACCTGCTGCACTGGAGGTTTTATTTAACATTTTCAGCCTTACCCTTAACTGAGATTACATCATTTCACCATTTTTTGTTTGTTTATTTTCTTTTAGTTTCCTTAAAGAAGGATTCACAACCATTTTGGAGGTTGTTGTTGTTATTACCTTGAACATTTGGGGGTTGGGGAGATAGTCCAGCAGTGTAAGTGCCTGCTTGACAAGCACAAGGTCCTGAGTTCAATCCCCAGCTGGGTAATGAGACCCTGTATCTTAAAAAAAAAAAAATAGACTGTCCTTGATTGTTCTCTGGTTGATGTTTTAAAGAATCACTTATCAGTAATATTTCCCTATCCTTTATACCTAAGGTTACATTCCAAGTATTGTGTGAAACACATCAGCAGAACTCTGGATGACATCATTTTCCTATGAGGACTGTAAAATTTACTTCTGGCAAGATGTTAAATATTAGAGGACAATTTCAGCCAGTAAGCACTAGTTCTAGGCTTTGTTAACATACATCTGATTCAGCTTTGCTCCTAATTCATAAAGTAGACTCATCACAGTTTTTAGGAGATATATATATAATTTCTATGACATAGATTTTTCTCAACTACAACACAAAACTACACGGTAGACTGCCTTGTCTGGTTTGAAGTTTAATTTCTCTATAGAACTCTGCGCTTTCTGAAATGCGCACCCAACTTTTCACCTTCCTAGAATTACTCCACATGACCTTTCCCCACTCTTGCCTTCCACACCACAGGTGCTGATGCTGGCCTGGGAGGGGTCTTATGCAAATTGTATTAAATAGCCTTACCTTCCGCTTGTCCATTTCTGGTAACCTGTCTGCCACAGCCTGACCTTAGGCAGCTCCACATCTTCTGCTTCCCAGCAGAGGCAGTCATAAATGTCTGCTTGGGCTCTTCTTCCATATTTTCTGCATGTGAGCATCACAACTGGGCGTTCCTTTCTCCAAAAATTATGACTCTGTCTTAGCTACAATTTCACCAGCAAACAGTTGTTTAATTTTGCTTCTACGTATAATAGGAGGAACAGAGCCAGGTGTCATGATATCAAAATTGAACAGAATGAATTACCAACTTAAAGGAAGCAAAAATTTGAAATTGTGTGTTCTTTCTTGTATATAATTTTGAAAGGTAAATCACAAGCAACTGCTTTATTCATCCAAATGAAATAGTAGCATAATCTATTTAAAGATAGAGACTGGATATCTCAGTTACTCTTCTCTCGTTGCTGGGGCAAATGCCAACACCTAAAATTAAGGAAGGAAAGGTTTATTTAGTTCTAAGTTAGTGGAGGTTTCTGTCCATACTCAGCTGGCTCCAAAGCAGAGCAGCACATGGCAGAAGGCAAGCTCTCATGGTGGAGGCAAAGAGCAGAGAGCAAGTGGAGTGGCAGCAGCCCGTGCAGCTAGCTAGCCTCTATCCCTCTTTACACTGTAATGCACATTACCTACCCCAGGGAAGGTACAGCATCCATACCCATAATAATCAATCACAAACTCCAAAATCCACTCCTTGGCTGCATGAGGTTTTGGGGGACGGTGGGGGCGGGGTGACACCTACACCCAAACCATGAGACTGGCTATGAGGAAAAATGAAGATGTCGACACCAGACATCATCAGAAAGGAACACAGCCATCATACATAGTGAGCTTCACCATCATCTCAGCTTGTTGTCAAGGTACAGAAAAAGGTAACCTAGGGGTGGGAGGAAAGGCATAGGGAGAATCCCAGAGAGTCTCTAAATGAAGAAAACAGAGCTAACATATCTGGAGAGACCATGTCTTTTGAAACTGAAATTTTAACTTTGCAAATTGAACCTTGGAGGGGAA
This sequence comes from Myocastor coypus, assembly GCA_004027025.1. Classification (NCBI taxonomy): domain Eukaryota; kingdom Metazoa; phylum Chordata; class Mammalia; order Rodentia; family Myocastoridae; genus Myocastor; species Myocastor coypus. Next base: position 56,434 of record PVJA010001539.1, read on the forward strand.
AGATCTAGACAAGGAGACAGCGCCCGGAGAGGTCTCGGAGTCCTCTAGGGACAGTCAGCAGAGTGCTAATCAGTAGATGTTCCTGAGGCAATTGTGCAAAGCAGGAAAAAGAAACTAAAAAAGAATTAAAGTGAGAGCTAATGAACACACTTTGATAGAGGCTAGAAAGACTGCCTATCCTAACTAGCCCGATTGGAGAAACCAAAGCAAACCACACAGCAGCACAGCTTCCCAGATTTATACACAGTGCCACAGAGATTAAGGAGGTGTCGCCTCAGCGGTTGAGAACAACTAGCCTGATGAAGCACTTCTTGAGACTTTGAAAGACTATAAAGCAAGACCCCAAAGGATCTCACTCCACTTCAGAACAAAACGTCCATGGGAGTGAGCTAAGAATAGATTGTTTCTCATTTGAATCTGGACAGGACTGTAGACTTGAAAAGACTCACAAAGCAGAAGATAGAACTAAATCACCTCTGGCTTTCTGATCCAGAGAAAAACTTCGAGGTGACAAATACCGTGGTTTTAAGCCATGACATTTTGGCAACAATCAACAACTAATTCAGAAAAGAATTTCTATAGACTGACAAAGGACATTTATGAAACACCTGCAGCAGACATAATTTCATGGCAGTAGACTAAGTTTTTCACTCCTAGAGACCATAAGCAGGTAAGAATGTCTTCCCTAGCTACTTTTGCTTGATTTTTATTGTATGTTCCAGCCAATAAAATGGGCAATAGAAGAAATAAAAGGTTTCCACATTAAAAAGGAATAGCTGAAATTGTCTTCTCTCACACATGACGTGACTGTGTATGTAGGACATTTGAGGGGCTCTAAGAAATAATGCTAGGTCT
>PVJA010001539.1:57388-124719 GCA_004027025.1 Myocastor coypus
AAAAAAAAAAAAAAAAAAAAAAAAAAAAAAAAAAAAAAAAAAAAAAAAAAAAAAAAAAAAAAAAAGAAATAATGCTAGGTCTAACACATGACATTAGCAAGGTTGGACACAACAGTGTACATTTACGAAATTTAGTTGTGTTTGTACATTCTGAAAGGAAAAAGCTAGACATTGAAATGAAAAATACCACTCAGTAACATTGAAAGTGCAAAATATTTAGGGATAAGTAAGACAAAAATGTGTAAAATCTGTACACCAAAAACTACTAAGATGACAGAAATTAAAGAGAATGTAAAGGGAGAGATATATTTATATAGTATTATCACAAATCAGAGCCTCAATATTATAAACATTTTTCTTCCAAATTGATTGATAGATTTGGAGCAATCCCAGTGACAGTCACAGCTGTCTATTTGCAGAACTCAGCAGCTTGACTCTAAAATTCAAGTGGAAATGTGAAGGACCTTGAAAAAGATAGGAAAAAGAGTCGCAAAATTTCACTACAGGTTTCCAAGATTTGTTATAATCTTGTAGCAAACAAATTAATGTCATAGTTGCACATGAGCCAGTAAATACAGCAGACAGCCCAGTCACGACCACAAATATGTGAACAGTTGATTCTTCTCTGGCATCTAAACTTCTCATGCACAGATCTGCAATGGAAAGAGCTTAGCACATCAGTCATGGGTCTCTGAGACATAGGAGCTGGGCGTTCCAGCGTGAGAACAACCTCAGACCTCCTGTGAATGTCTCAGATGAGCACTACTGAGCCGCAGCTCTCATCTTAAACATTTGCATGTTTATTTATTTAGTACAGGGTCTTGCTATGCAACCCAGGATCATAGCCTCCTCTCTGAGCCTCCCCAGTGCTGGGATTACAGGCATGCACCACTCTGCCAGGGTTTGGTGGCTGGCACAGCGTGTAGTACCAGGGATCAAGCCCTGGTCCTTGGGCTGGCCAAATAGCTCAGCAGATTAAAGTGCCTCTGAGCAGGCGCAGGGGCCAGGGGTTCAATCACGAGCCTGCCATACCCCCAGGACACCCAGAGACAGCAATTTAGACTGGGCATGGCGGCAAGCACCTATAACCTCAGCTCTTGGGAGGCCGTAAACAGGCGGATCACTACAAGTCTGATCTAGTAATGAGACTCTGAACACCCTGTAGACCCTCCCCTAAAAATAAAAATAGATGCTTGTGCTTTCCAGGCTGGTGCTCAGACCTCTGATCTATCCCTCCACCTCTGGAGTTTTCATTTTAAACACCAACATGTGGAAGCTGTACTCTTGCTCTGCAGGTGACCTTGGCCCACACCTAGAGCCACACCTATTAAAACATTAGAAGGTGTCTTTCCTTTGTTCGAGGATGGCCAACAGCATATTTTCATTTCCCGGTAGAGATTTTACCTAAACTCGCTAGAACACTGAAGAAAACCTTCTCATTTTTTTCTAACCATAGAACTTACGGTAGCTGAGACCCAAGGTAGGGAAGGATTTTGATATGATTCAGTTAGAGCTCCTATCCTGCTTCTCTGGAATTCTTTAAACTCCTCTGAGCCCATGATGATCAGCTGTTTTTTCAGGCTGACTTGCCTCTAGCTGGGGAGACAGTGTTCCGTATTCATTGCTGCTATATACTGCCTTGTTCATGAGGATCACAATAGCGTTAAATAAAATTTCTGAGGTTCCTGGAGATTGAGCCATCCTTGCACCAGTCGCGTTGAACACACACACACACACACACACACACACACACGAACAGATTATTGCAGATCTGAGCCATCTGACCCACTCCACAGGGACAGTCACCCCACGAGACCCCAGGATGATATTAGTCCTACCAGGGTCCCACTACGAAGTTCAGGCTTATAGCGATCCTCCCGTCTCAGCCTCACCAGCACTAGGATTACAGGCATATGCCACCACACCCCATTTCAAGGTTAGCACATCGTGCCCAGAATTCCAGGGCTGGCGTGGCATGCAGTACTAGGGATCAAACTCGGGTCCTTGTGCTTGCCAGGCAGGTGTTTAGACTGCCAAGCTATTTCCCCAGCCCTCTGTGGGTTCTTAAAGCTAGCATACAAAGAAGGTCAAGATCTAGTTTCTCTCATAACTGCACCCCACGAAATGTGTAAATACCTTTCTCTATTTGAACCCTCTCCGCCTTTTCGTTTCAGAAGAGCTTGGAACTATCACTGGCTAAAGTGACATGAAACCCAACATCACTGAAAGTATCATGAGCAACTGAAGAGAATGAAGAAGACGCTGATAGCAACAAACTAGCAATGCAAGCATACTATGAATCTTCATCAATTTTTCTTTAAATAAAAAATGTGTATGCTTGACAGAATCTAGTAAGTAAACAAGTATGTAGAAATGTAACTTGCTTCCTTCATTTCCTGCCTCAGAGAGATAATTGCTGTGTTCTTACCTATTTTTCCGCACCTTTTCTCCATGCAGGAATGGATACTGCCTTCCTTCTTCACGACTCCAAGCAAGATACCTAGACTTTCTAAATTATTTATTACCACGTTGCCAGTTCCATACTGTGTGCTACTCAGGAAAATCCTCCTCCTATTCATAAAAAATTTTCCATTCCAGATTAAGGGTGATTTTCCTTATTTCTCAGTGCAAAGGCTTGGTAGTCCCTTGGACTTAAGTTCTTAAGTCTTACACTGATGGATATTTGTCGCCATTACAAATAGAATATGTGGTAGATACGATGTAGGATAATTACATCTATACTGATTGGTAACTCTTTGTTTAACGTTCAAAAATAGGCTTATTTTTGTCATTTGTTTGTGTTATTGTTATTGTTATTGTTTTTGTTTTTGGAGGTTTTTTGTTTGTTTGTTTGTTTTTGGTGGGATCGGGGTTCGAACCCATGACCTTGCACTTGCCCAGCAGGCACTTGTGCCACGGAGCTATCTTCCTAGCCCCCTTATGTTGGTCATTTGGATGACTGTTTATGTCTCACACCACAGAGTTAGTATGTGTTACTATCTGCTAGCTTTGTCTTCCATCATTGTTCTTCTTTCTTGGACATTTTATTTTTTATCTTTCTTTATAAAACATAATGCTAACCTGACAACTGATTTTTAATTGATACCCATAATATTATATATTAATTTATGAAGAACTAGCATCAATATTGCCTTAAGAAACACTGTTCAAGGACATTGAATATATATATATACATATATATATATACATATATATGTATATATATATATATATATATCCATCTTCTATTAAGGAATAGATACAAGGCTTTAATGATTATTTAGGGGCATTTATAGGCATTGCAGGAGACTCCTGGTTGGAGATGTAGGGTTTAGTATGAGTTCATTGTTGATAAGAAAGTGTTCTTCTATCTGAAAAGGGGGAGCCAGCCCTGCTGCAGTGACCTGAGAACCGTACCTCTTGGTTTATGGTACCACCATTGTCCCTTTTTCCCTCTCCTGTCCCAGCGCTCCTCCTTCTACTCCTCCTCCTCCCTCTTCTCTTATTCCTGCCTGCTTCCCCCTCCCTCTCTGTACACACATCCATACAAGCATACTCATAAATACATGCGCACCCACACACTGAAAACTATGCTCTTCTCTTCTTCTGGAAGTGTTAGAAGAGACTTCTAACCAATTACCCTTTTGCTACACAACCTGAATTATGTGATAAAACAAGGAATTTTTTAAGACTATTTACTCCAAATCCAAAGAGTGGCGTGCTGTATTAGCAATCTGACTGGTTGTCTGCACTTGGAAGCCCTGCCCTTTTGTCTTGCTTTCCCCTGCCCTCTGGCCTCCACTCCATGTTAGGCCTCGGTGTCCCTCACACTGGCTTGAATACCTTGATGTGTACTTTCAGAAGTCTCTCATTCAGTTAGTAGAACACTTACCAGAGTCTCCATGTCTTCCATCTATTGCAGCTTCCTCTCTGCAGCAAGCATTCTTCCCCGAGAGGTGCTTGTTAAAAGAACAGTGAAAGAATCAAAAGGTTCTTCCCCAGCTTTTGCTCTATTATTAGAAAATTGGGCATTATTTTTATTTTTGAAATTCCTAATTTAGATAAGCACCATAAAGTATTTATCCCAGTGGATTCAAAAGATTTGTGAAATAAGATTGACAGGGGAACATTTAGGGGCTGGCGAGCTAGCTCAGGGGTCTGAAGCGCCTGCTTAGGCAAGCTTAGGCAAGTGCAGCGACCTCAGTCCGATCCCTGGCACTATGTGCGGCATCCGCCCCGCCCCCAGGGCAGGCTGAGTCAGTCCCCGAAAATAGTGTGTGTGTGTGGGGGGGGGGTCATTTCATTGAATGGCCTCTGTCTTGAGTGAAAACTGTTTCATTCTCCGAAGAATCTTCATACTTCTTATGCTTAAAATTAAGCAACACTTAAGCCGGGCGTGGTGGCTTATGCCTGTAATCCCAGCACTTGAGAGGCTGAGGCAGGAGGATTGGTATGAGTTCGAAACCAGCCTGGGCTACAAAAGTGAGCTCAAGGTCAGCCTCAACTGCATAGTGAGACCCTGTCTCAAAAAGACAAAAAAAAAAAAAAAAAAAAATTAAGCAACACTTATTCTTGGATTAAAAACATGGCCTATTCAGCAAGACTCTGTGGTAACTAGTACAAGACACAGAACAAACTAAAGCTAGAATCGTGCATTCAGTGCTCTCCCCTCCAGTGGATATGTAATCTATGCACTACTCACCAATGCCGTGGTACACGGTAAGCACCAGCAGCCTGATACATCCAGAGAAGACCATAACGATAACAACCATTGACTAGGACGGAAACAGAAATTGCTAGAAAGAGGAAGACCACGAGTGGCCATTTAGACTAAAGAACAGAAGAAGCAGGTGAAGGCTGAGTCTGCCGAACTGGGCGACTGCATGGAGAGACGACCCGTCTCCATCCCACACACACTGTGTGTATGCGTTGGTGAGCACACGGACATCAAGTACCAGAAGGAATAAGGTCTCGGGGATCTCCTTTCCATTGTTAGGAACATTAGAATGGGTTTTCTATGGCTGCCCAATGCTACGAGTGGGGGTGGTACGATGGCAAATCTTCAAAGACTTGTTTTCTATAATTACACGAAATACATATTTTTGAAAAGGTGACCATAAACCCTCAGCCATTGTTTCTTCTTACGCCCGCACGCATGCCTTTTCACTTACGTAAGCAAATAAATGACATTGTTGACGGAGGTACTGCTTGCACATTTCATTTATTCCGAGCATACTTCTTACCACATTACAGTGCTTGGTGGCCGTACGCAGCCCTCCCACCCACTTTCCCTGGCCTATAAAACTTTTTAACGAAATGCCAGCACTCGCAGGCGCCAGATGTTTTGACATGAGGAGAAGCAATATGTAAATTTTCATCCGCGCTCGGAACAATAGCCTGCAGGCACCTTTTTCTTATTATGTGAATCATATACTTAACCACAATGCAGTCTATTTAAAAAAAAAAAAAATCTTCATGATCTAGAGTGTTGTAATGTTGTCTATGGCTACCAATTAATAAAATGATATCTATTTAATGTGATAGTTATCCACTAGGTAAGCGATATGCTTCATTGTATTATATTTTACCACTGGCCCCCCACATGGTGAGAATTGTGCAAGTATTAATATTAATAGCAAGCACGACTTTCTGGGTTTTGGTCTTGCTTTTAGAAGTCAATAAAATCATTGTATATTTTAATATTTTATCACTCCACATATCACAATTATCGCATACTTTAGTGAAAAATATTAAAGCACATTCAAGCTATCTACATTTTGTTTTTACTTCACTTGGAATGAGTTTGGTGTGTATATTTTTCTCTAGAAGAGATGTACTGATAGCTTCAAATGTTTCATGTACAATCTAATAACGAATAATACAAAAGTCACATACTATTATGTACAAAAGCCTCTTGAGTATAGAGATGAGGCAACTTTTCTCAGTTGCCACGTGATCACAGGTAGGTGTGACACCGGGTCACACATATACATGCACGTATAATGAACACTCAATTATAAAATCCATTCAGTCATTCATCTTTTCAATGTTTATAGTATTAAAAATGCTGGCTTCTTTTTATTTGCATTATATTGGTTATTCCTCCCACACAGAAATCATGAATATTATTGGTGTTGATGGTGTTTTCCAATATTTATCGGTATGATATTGATTTGGTGCAAAGCAATGAACCTGTATTAACACAGAATACCATTGTTTATAGTTACCTCCTAGCAGTTTTGTTTTATTAAGCTTAAAACAGGTATGCAAAAAAAAACATAACCATGGTATTAAATATTAGAAAGTCTAAGCACAGCTGAAATTCTTATTAATTTCATTATCAAGGGATAAACCTAGTCAATACCAATTAGCAGCTTTAAACGGTTTTACATATTGGAACACAGTATTCTATTTATCCTAGAACGTCTGGGGAACATCCAAGTATATTAAAAGCGTTTCAGAGTTTCTTACTGATGTCGCTGCTACTGTTATGCCTGTTAGCAATTTTGCAACATCCTGATAAATATTTTCCATAAATCAAAGGCAAAACAGCATGGAGAGGCAGATGGCAGGACAGCGTATTATCCAGTGTGACAATTACTCTCAGTAATAGGGAAGCGTTGGCTCGACGTCTTCAGCATAGGCTATGAAGTGCAGACTGGTCTGCCGTGCAGCCCGGTGTGTGCCAGGAACCCTCCCAGGGGACGAGCACCCCATGTGCTCCTAGTGTGCTCTACGTGCAAAGGCAACACAGCACACGAGAACCCTGAGTAATTAGCGTTTTGCGTTGCACGCACCAAGCAGATATTGGTGCACCTTAAAACTACGTGTGTAACGATTCATGCATGGTTTAAAGCACAGCAATATTCCTCCTTTTCTTGGAAAATAAGACACATCACTTTGTTATTGAAACAAAAAAGTAATAGTAAATTCTGCAGTCTTATTATATGAACACTATTTTCTTCTTCTGACCATTAGATTAAAATTATAGAAATGCTACTTCAAAAATCCAACAGCTTATGGACTAAGCTGCCAAAGTCAAAGATTTTTAACTATATTACTATCATTGAGATTAAATTGCTGAATTAATTTTAGCTTCCCAGGCCATAAGCAGCTGCTATGCTGCTAGGTAAGATTCTTGACTTTAGCTTGCCTCAAACCTTGGTGACCATAATGAATGCTACAAACTATACCTTACTGATTATGTAATTATTTCGGCAAGATAATAGTCTCCTCTTTCTTTTTTACATTTTATTTGTTATGTATAACAAGCATTAAGCAATACACAATGTCTATTTTGTGGAAAAATGGAGAATTTTTGAAATAAAAAAGAGAGCACAAGAATAGTAGAGGTAGACTCACAAACTTAGAGGTCTTTCAGTGTAGGCTTTGGGTCCATTATATAACATAGGAAGAAGACATTTTAAAAGTAGAAAACAATAAAAATCACTTCATTATATAGAAATACATATATAACTCCCTTATAACAAAATAAAAATTTCCCTTTTATGTATAAGGCAGCAGACAGTATTGTTTCATTGATAGGTGGAATCCTGCAGAAGGTTTTTGAAAATCAAAATAATTGTTTTCTGATAACTTAGGATGCAATTCTCCATGACAAGCATAGGAAAATGTGTGCCACAGGAAATTTGAAAGCAGGCTTTTTTTGTCAACTTTTGAATAGTTGTTTGCAAATTAAAAAATCACCTAAATAATAAAATAGTGCATAATGACAAAAGGATCGCGGTACATTGGATCGTGAGCACTGCAAATGCGCCTCGCAGTTATTAAATACATGTGATTGCACTACTTGGACGTTGACCGGATGCTAACTCCAGGTGACACCTCAGGCCTGTCAGTGGCAGGCCACTGGAGAGGCGTGTGACATAACCCCGTGCAGCATGCACAGACTTGCCACTGTCACTATGCAGCCCGAGTCAGGCAGCTCGCTGCTTTCCGACACCCAGGGGTTGACCTAATGCCGATCTCCCAGCGAAATGGTGAACTCACTCTGGTTTCAACCCACGTATTACACATCCTAAGACCAGTAGATACCATCCTAGAGACAGTGTAGAAAACACAAGAAACAGTGCACCATCTACTTAGGACTTATGATTAAAATTTAAATCCCACAGTAAAACATTTTCATGACTGGAAGTATAGGAACAGTCTAATGTCAGCCAGCCTAACTAGCTCAAAGGAAAATGCATTCTTATAAACTTGTAAAATCTAAATTCTCTCCTGACATGATAGTAAGATAGACAAAAATCAATAAATTTTCAGTATCAACTTTTTCTTTTTTAATTTTAGGGAAGGGTCTACAAGGTGTTCAGGGTCTCACTGCTAGATTGGACTCGTAGTGATCCGCCTATTTACAGCCTTCCAAGAGCTAGGATTACAGGTGAGCGCCACCACACCCAGCCTCAGGAGCAGTCTCAGCCTGCTCCAGGGGCAGGGCCCGCACGGCATGCCAAGGGTCAAGCCCCAGTGCCTGCGCCTGCTTGAGGGTGCTTTAACCCACTGAGCTACTTGGCCGGCCCCGTGTCAGTTTTTAAGTCAGAACTGTGGAATACTTTGTGCACAGTGATGTGAGTGGAAAACACTGAAAGAAAAGAAAGGGAAAGAGCATTTTTCAAAGTCCATAGCTACTCTGGCTATCAACCATCATTTTTCTTTTCTACCTATATGAAGAAATGGTCACTGACGGGACAATCAACTGAGGAAATGCAATCTGTACATCTGCTAGCCAACTGATACAGGAAAAATCTAAGGAAAAAAAGACACTAAAATAATCTTCATTATTTTAAGATAAATAAAAGAATTGGAAAAGCCTTTTTAATCCAAATACACACACACACACACACACACACACAAATAGATAATCAAGGAACAGTGAGATAGCTCAGCAGACTAAGCAGAGATTGGGTTCGATTCCCAGCACCGCATGCCATGCTGGCTCCACCCCCAGATGCATTGAGCTGGCCACCAAGGCTGAGGGTGGTCCCACATGCCTGTAATCCCAGGGCTGAGAAGGATCACTGTGAGTCCATGCTGCATAGCTGTATCCTGTACCAAACACATTTTTAAAAATTAAATTTAATTTAAAACAAAGACAATTAATGATTTATTGTAGATAAAAAGATTAGAGGACACATTATCTAGGGAGAAAGGGGAAAATAACAATATATATTTATACAGAAGATATTTAAGGCAGTTATGGAGCTAGTTTCTATGAGTTCATTGCAAAGTAATGGCTGGTGCTCAGATTGTTTGAACACGATATCATGCCCACATCTTACCATCTGAGTAACTACTAGGGAGATAACAACTGTGACCCTCCTACTGAAACTAAAACGACTTAAAAAATTATAATAATTATAATTATGCATTAATTCTATGAAAAGGCTTCATTAATTGCATTACAGTCCCATGATCATCAGTGTTTGGGGACAAAATTGTTTGGCGTACTACTTGGTACTCCTCTTGTTAAGTTTCACATCTGCAAAAAATATTCCATGTATTCAACAGTTTTCCTTAGGGTCTCTCTTGATTCTTACTCAAGTAATTTGTTTCAAATTTACATTATTCTGACTTTGAAATATATTCACATAATTCTAAAATGTTACCTTCAGATGCATACAGCACTGAGAAGCAGGGGTAACTAATCCATAGCTATGTAACACAAGTTAGGCCTGATTATTGATTGAAGAATAGATGTTTAAAATGGACTCCTGAGGGCCAGCCAGATAGCTCAGCGGATTAAAGCACCTGCTTAGGCAAAGTGCAGCGGCCAGGGTTCGATCCCCAGTGTGCCGCGCTGCCCTACCCCCCACCCCAGGCACACTGAGATTGTGATTGAGGCTGGGCATGGCGGAGCACTCCTGTAATCCCAGAAAACAGGAGGATCACTATGAGTCTGATCTGTGTAGTGAAACCCTGTACACCCTGTAGTCTCTGTCCTAAATTCATAACAAATAAATAAAAATGAATAAAATGGACTCCTTTATCAGTGAACAAAGTCTTAGTAAATAATTTATATGTGGTAGGTGGAAGGGCTGGGGCATAAATATAATAATCTGGTATTTGATATGCTTTTTTCTTTTCTATCCAATCTCAAGACCAGTAGGATCAGATAATGATGTTCTGGCAAATAAGGCTCCCTTTTTTCTCATTATATATGACATTAAATATATACCTATCTTCTAATAGATAAGGATTAGCTCATTATTTACGAAAGTTTCAGCCCTGATGGAGGATTTTTTACCTGGAATCTAAGGAGACACTGTGACGGCACCTACATCCTTAGATGCAGGCAAACTACTGCCCACAAATACATATAAAATATGCTTCTACACTTTTTTTTTTCTTTTCTAGAGAAAGTCTTTAGTGTTCAGTGGATTCTCACGGGATCCGTGGCATGACAAGTTAAAGCTACTGTCTAGTTGATTTTTAACCTATTGCTGTTGACAGGAATGCAGAAGTACTCTATCTTTAGAAATTCATGTCCGGTTTTACAATTCCAGACATTTTAAAACCTGAGGAAAGCAGAGAGTATAGCCTTTCCTTCGCATCTCTTACGTCAGGCTCTGCTGTCCTGTGCCACCTCTGTGTGACAGCCCTGCATAGAATTAAAAGTCATGTCAGCGCCATGTCACGAATAGTTGCAATGGCCTAGAATGAGCACAGAAAATACCTTCTATCTAGAGTGGTGCATTTTCTGTGGCCCCAAAACATATTTTTTTCCTCCATAATTTGCAAAGCTGAATCAAATGATCAATTTAGTAGAATTTTGTCATGCTGTTTAAAGTCTACGATGTCTTCCTGAAAGTTACTGAGAAAATACGTCTAATTGTTTCTCTCCAGATCGAACATTACATACGAAAGTATCTATTCACTTAGAGTGTTTTAGAAGTTAATTTTTGTTCATCACAAATTAAATTACTTGAATTCTCCCAAATTTCATCCGGAAAGATAAACTAAATATGAGATAATCATTCTACCATAAGTTTTGTTATTTCTCCATTTCTATCACCATTCAAACTTCTCAAATTTTATGACATGTTTCCTGTGTGAGAAACACTTAAGACCATCTTTTTAAAAATTATTCCAAAGTTTAATAGTTTTAAGAGGTTACAACTCTGCCAACTTAGTAGCATTTAAACTCTTAAAAATGTAGTAAACAAACCCCTTCCTTTCTGCAGTGTGTCTCCCTAATTTTCTAGGATCGCCAGAACGTGGTACCCATTGTCGTTGCTAGGACTCTTCAGCAACCACCGCCTGTCGGCTTCCAGAGCCTTCTCGTGAGCATCTCAGGAAGATGCTACCCTAGTTTGTCATTGCAATCATGTACTAATGTTATGCTCCCACAGTACTTCACTTTCACCCAACAGGCCTTCAAAAGACAGGCTGCCTGCCACTTTTTTTTTTTTTTTTTTTTTTTTTTTTTTGTATTTTAGGGAAGGGTCTACAGGGTGTTCAGGGTCTCATGGCTAGATCAGACTCATAGTGATTTTCCCATTTCCAGACTCTGAAGAGCTGGGATTACAAGCGCATGCCACCACACCCAGTCTCAATTGCCATCTCAGCGCACTCCGAGTGTGCAGGCCCAGCGATCCAACTCTCAGTCCCTGCGCCCGCTTGCCAGAGCTTCGACCCACTGAGCTACTTGGCTGGCCTGCACCCGCTTTCTGCCCAGATGTGGCCATCCGTTTGCACATTCACTGTACTTACTCCAATTTGGTTTACGCTTATGCTTCAGTTCTACGGACTTCTACCTTTTTTGTTGTTATTGTTGTTTCTCGTGTAGCTCTGTTAAGCACACCTCTGCTGAGAAGTAAGATCACATCTTTCTGATCTGTTCAATATTTCAAAGCCCTGCTGCAGTTCTGAGAATCTCTTCACAGGTACTGATTGATTAAAATGTAGCTTACCAAGGTCCAGCGCACAGCTACATGCTTGACTACCTAATTCCCAAACCAAAACAAGCTCAAAAAATCAGCTGATTATAATTATCTTGACTTGGCACAAATGACACCCAAGCAACCAAAGGTTATGGGCTAAATACTTAAGAGAACACGTTTGATGTCCCATTCAGAGCTGAATCAGACACAATTTCTGTGCTTCTGATTTGTCGGTTGTCTACCCAATGTTCAACATGTTTTCAATTTAGCACAAAATTGTATTAACCACTCATCTGTATCAAATATTGGCTGTGACAATAAGTGTTAAAATACTTTACAAATTTTACTAGCATGGGAACATTTTATATTTTATTCACTAAAAGTTATTACCTGGCAGAATGTAATTTCTGATACTGATTAGATAATCCAAAGCATGAAAAAGAATAGAAGAAAAAATACTGCCACACTGTGCACTTATGCCCTGGATATAGTTTTTGTCAAATGAGAAATGTAGACCATGCTCTGGAAGAAATTATTCTTGCTCGCTATTCTTAATAGGATATATGGAGATAAATATTCAAGGATGCTTTTACAATCAGTATAACTAGCCTAATTAAAGGAATTAGAATCTAATTTTATTAACCAGTGTTTTCATAAATTTTCTATGTTGTATTGTAAAAAAAAATCTTGTGTTATGATAAATTCATCTTTTAATTACAAGAGACAGTCCCTTTTCTAACCGTTTCCCGTATGAGACTTAAAATTTGGATATGTGCACCAGACAACGGGAAAAGACAACGACCACCAGATATGTTGGTCTAGGTTCTTACAAACTTCCTGTGGTAGGAGGTGAGTACAGAATCCAGACAAAAATGACCAAGAGAAGCAGAGACCACAGCCTCCTGTCCTTCTGCGCTCCACTCCTGAGTCTCCGCATGGCTTGGTCGTAACACCACACAGAGCCAGGTCATGCACTGTACCTCTTTCCAGAGAAACAAAAGCTAGACCTGAACTCTGAAGAACTCAAGGAAAACATGAAACCTAGCTGCCAATCACTCTTCAGTACCATTTTTCTTCTTCTGTGAGTTCTTCTCTGGATTCTCAGGAGCTTTTTCCAGATAGCGTGGTCTTGGATGGAGTACAAAGCAATCCATAACATGCAGAATGTAGTTGAGTAGCCCCAGCAAAGCATGGCTTCCCAGCTGAGGAACTGAGCCTTCTCCCTCTTACGGTTCATCGTCATCCTCTGAGCTGAAGCTGCCTCTCCTACTGCTGGATTTGGAGACTGCAGGGGAGGCAGCAGACAGCAGTGGGTCTGTCCCAAATGGAGACACCGTGTCACTCAGCAGCATGCCTTCCAGCCTGTGCTCCTCTTTTAAAGCAGCACTAAATGACAGGTCGGTGAAGTGGGACAGAGGATCAGAGAAGGCCATAGCTTGATCACAGGGCTTGGAGCGTGGCTCCTGAGAAGGTGTCGGCTGTGGGCAACAGTCTACGGCATTCTGCTCAGGAGCCTGCTCTTTGGCGAGGTGAGCACCTATATCACCCGTGCCAAGGGAAGCCAGGGACGGCAGACCATGGGCACGAGCCTGGATCTCCAGTTCCTGCAATTTCAAACAACAGTCATTAAGGGAAGCCTCTGAGAGTGGACCTGACTTGAGAAAGTAGACCGGAAGTAGGATCAAAATAGTACTAGCATTCAAAGTGAAGAGTAGTACAAATTATAAGTTTTCTTTGCAGATAATGGAATCTGGTGTTCAGTGTAACACTGAGAAAATTACCCAGAGTTTTAAGATTCTCTTCTTATTGTTCTGTAAAGGAATTCATGACACATTACAGTCCCATAATGGCTCAGGATACACTGTAGCCACTTTGAAATAGTGGAAAATCTTCTATTTATTCTTCCTGATAATTCTCACCATAATTTTAGACCATTTCGTGGAAACAGAGAAAATGCTGTGATCAAGCTCACATTTAAAAAGAGGGCAATAAAAGCCTATTTCCTGTCTCATGTCATTTGAACAGCTGTGGAGTGACTTTATACAAACCAGTACAGCATGTGTTCAGCAATAAAACCCAGAGCAGCATTACTGAACAAATGAAAGAGGGAACAGAGAATGGAGACGCCATTTCTCTAGCGTTACCTAGAGAAACAAATATTCTACTTCAAGCTGGGGTCTGGGGGTCAAGATAGTGCCATGTGGATTTACGAAACAAGCGCTATTTTTTGCACTTTGCAGTTAGTCCTTGTAATGCATTACACGGACATGTTATCGCAGTCCTGAATTTCTAATCAAAAATCTAAATGAAACAACCCAATGAGGGAACTTGTAAAAAGAAATAATATGATTAATTTTCAGTAAAACAAATCTATCTCTAGTAAAGAAAAAAAATGGACCAATGAATAAAACTAGTATCAAGGAAGGCATCCGTTAGCTCCCCGGTCCGCAGCCAGTCTCTCATAAGAACCTGAATCCGGAGCAGAAGGTGCCGGTTGGCCTGCTCCAGCGTCCTCTGCCTGTGCTCCAGCGCCCGAGCCCGCTGTTGTTCTTTTTGCAGCCACTTGATGTACTCCACGGATGCTTTCAGAATGGTCCCTTTGTTCCAGCGCGTATCACTGGAGAACAGGGAGATAACCTCTTCACAATGGTGCATGTCAGCAGAATTCATAAGAACGTGCAAAATCTTTTACATTAATATGAAATAATGATTTACATGACTATTATTCACTCTTAGATATTATTGCTTCTGAATAGAAATTTTAATAGAATAGTTAAGAAGCCCTTATATAGGAAAATTAATCCCAGAATGAAAATAAGTGTCAAAAGAAAGTAATGAAGCGACTTTTTGTGGGACAGCTAAATGCACTATCATGATTCTACCATTACAGTTTTTATATTTTTAGTGAAAATTGCTTTTATTATTAACTCCAAGATTAAAATCTATGTGCTGTATTTCTGCATTAATGAACTAGGAAATGTACATTACTGATGACTTAAACTTAAATTTTTAAATATTATTTCAAATGTATCAGTCCTTTAACCTACTTCTTAATAAAGTTGCTTTTGTTTCTGAAAAAAAAAATAAATTCTCCCCTGAGTGATTTTCAAACATAGCAAAGTTTTGTGGTAGTGCTTTATGCAATAAACCAACCATTCTAAAACCATTTGACCAACTCTTCTACACAAACAACACCAAAACTTGGTGTTCAAACCACGCTGGCTGTGGCTACCTATGCAAAATAAGTTTAAGATAGGTGACTGTCATTCAGACATAACTGGGTGATCTCCAGGATGCAGCGCAGAAACATATTTTACTATACCACCTAAAATAAAAGCAATTATACAGACAGAATCATGGAATAGCCCACTGAATCTATTATCTCAAAACACACAGGAAGGAATATCTTACTGTATGAGCATAGACAATCTCTGTGGAAAATAAGGCCAAACTAGTAAATAAACATTAGTGAGAGTGCTTATATAACCGTGTTAAAATTTCAAATTAAAGTCAAGAGATGTGTTGGATATAGCACAGAATAAACATGTAGGGGAATTATATATTTTCCAGGTTATAATTTTGTTTTACATTGATCTATATAATATATATATATATATATATATATATACATATATATGCTTTTTGTGATCTATAGGGAATGCACTATACTTCAAAAGTGTTTACCAAGCATTACAAATAGGAAAACACAGCTTATGAAATATCTGCTTTGAATGTCTCACCGAAGTCAGAACAGCTAACAAAGTCAGTAGCAGTACCAAATTAAAAGAATGCTCATTTTCCTGTGTCCCAGGAAAAATGTTTAGTAGATTCAGGGAAAACCATCTTCTATTAAAATGTACACTGGCCTGGCAGGATGGCTCAGTGGTTTAAAGCGCCTGCTTAGGAAACCTTAGGCGGCTGCAGGGACGGCGGTTCGATCCCCGGCACCTCATGCTGTGCCAGCCCTGCCCTCAGGGCAGGCTGTGCCGGCCATAAAAATAAATAAATAAACAAAGTTCTGAAACAAGAAAATAAAATAATAAAATAAAATGTACACAATCACTGTTGGCATTTTTTTTTTTTTTTTTTTAAGATCTAGGCCCCCAGAGGGTTATTGGGGTCATTCTGCTCAAAAAGATGTTTCTCGGGTTGTAATGGGTATGAAAGAGATGGGTCACTTTCATCACTGAGCCCAGAAAGGCAGCTTAGAATCTTAGGGTATGATTCAACTAGATCCAAAACAGACCTTCATGATGGTTATAGAAAGCACGTACTATCTCTCCTGATGTCATTTGTACTCATTTTCATAAGTTGACTGGATTTCAAAACCATCTGAAATTATGAAATCATCTTCTTGAAAGTTTCGTCTTTTTCTCATATATTAATCCCATTTTCCATCTCTTCCAAGATAATATCAAAGAAGTTAGCATTAGCAATATTAAGCAATAATAGTATGCTACTCTAGGGTTGGTGAGATAACCAGAATAAGAGCCTGCTTAGGCAAGAGCAGGAACCAGGGTTTGATCCCTGGCATCGCATGCAGTGCCAGTCCCACCCCCAGGTGTGCTGAGCCAGCCACTGAGAATGGGCGTAATGGTGCCCTCCTGCAATCCCAGGGCTAGTGAGGCTGAAAGCAGGAGGATGACTATGAGTCTGAGATGAGTAGCACGACCCTGTACCAAAAAACACACACACACACACACACACACATACCACCTTCATCATCACCACCACCACCACCATCATCATCATCATCATCATCATCATCATATGTTACTCTATAAACACTGAAGGCCAGGGAGATAGCTCAGTAGACTAAGTACCTGTCTGGCAAGTGCAGAGTCCTGAGTTCAATCTGCAATATTGCAGGGAAAAAAATATAAACACTGAAAACTCATAAGGCTACAGCTGAGGAAAGAAAGCAGATACTGGCCCTTCAGGTTCCACAAAATGCTTTTCTTTGAAGGAGGGGCAAGTTAAAAGCTTTAAGTAAATTTAGGCCCAAAGCAGTTGAAAGCAGTGTGTAAACTGCAGTGGAAGTGCACCAGGGAAAGCTGGGGACAGTGTGTAATCTACCATCATCTTTACCTTATGCATCTGTTCAAGTACATTACCTTTTTAACTAGAAAATGTAGAAAACAATGCCTAAAATATAACTAGCTCAACCTAACTTTCCTCTTTATTTTCCCTTCTAAGTCCTCTATACTGGCCTGTAAAGATGCATACATTTCTGAATTTTTTGAAATGTATTTAATAAAGCTTCTACAGGATCTCACTACACAGATCTGACTTGTAGAGATCTTCCTGTCTTCAGCCTCCAAGCCCTGGAATTACAGGCACTCGCCACCATGCCAAGGCTCAGTCACCATCTCAGTGCACCCCAGGGTTGGACTGAAGCGAGATTACTGAATGTTTCTGAAAACTAAAAATGTCAACTTCATTAAATTCAGCTATAGTATTCAGCTACTAGCTTTGACTTCTTACCCCAGTGTCTGTTCACTCGTGAGCTGGGAAGGTCCCCAGAGTGAAGGCACTCCAGCTCCTAGCTCTAGCACACATTGGGTTTAGAAGAAAAGCTCTGGGTACTCACCCAGTTCACTACTGTCTCTGCCAACCTGTGGCTTTGTTCCCTGTTCACATGCATCTTTCCATTAGAATCACATTTTATCCAACAATCCCGTGCATTCCTAACCCCTAAAAGTGCAACGAAGTTTTCATGAGGTATTAACATTCTCCTGTGTGTAATATGGAATACTCTGATATTTTCAGTGCTATCTATTGTTGTTTAAAAAAACTGAATTGGTTCCATCTGGTTGGTTGCATGATCCATTAATGGTGCAGAATTTGAAAAGCTTCATAGCAGATGATTTTATGAGCTGATGTGTGTTTCATCATTTTAAAGATCTTTTCGCATTTTAATGGTTATAAAAGGCACTCATTCCATTCATCTAAAATTTCTTAAAAGTCCAAATGAAATCTTATTTGATATTTTTTGTAATTTTCAGATCCACTTTTTGTTCGTTTCACCATTGAGTAATATAATGATACTATTTCAGGCTGGGGAGATAGCTCTATGGACAAGTGCATGCCTGGCAAGTGCAAGGTCATGAGTTTGAACCTCGGTCTGGCAAAAAAAAAAAAAAAAAAAAAAAAGAAAGATACTATTTCTCCCCTTTCCCACTTTCAAACTGATACTGGCCTTTGCTGTATTACCTCATACACTCTTCCTAGTATCACTTTCTGAAGATTTCAGATGACCCATGGTAGCATCTAAACGGTTGACAAATGAATGCAAAATAAAGCTGTACAATAGGTAAATAATAACTTTTAGGTCAGTACACTCAGATCCTACTTCTTAGTAAAGTCTGTTTTAAGATGCTAATTCTAGGCTCAACCATGGTTTTCTCATTGTGAACCCTGATGGACACAGGTAATACCACACATGCAAAGAAATAAACTATATCAAAATGTAATTAGTACTTAGACATCTGGAATTCACACTTCAGCAGTTTTCTCTACCTGGGTTCTGCAGAATGATGAGAGACACACATATGGGTGTACTTAGAATCTACTTCATGTTTCCAATTAGGCATTAGTAAGTGCAATTTCCCCATATATAATGCCACAGAGTTCACACAAGTAAGAGCCCTCCTGGCTCTGGTCCACATAGGGGAACCACTGGACAAGCATGTGGACTCTAAAGTCTCTTCTGAGATCTGATGCTCTGGTACCCTGATTTTCCATATTCTAGACCAGGAAGAGGCAAACTGTAGCCTGCAGTATGTTGTGGTCAATAAGGTTTCACCCAACACAGTCACTCGTCTTTACTACACATTGTCTGTGCCTGCTTCGGAAGCAGCAAGATGGAATTCAATAACTGTAACGGACTGCATGAGCCACGAAGCTCACAATCGTCACCCTCTGGCTCTTTACACAAAAGCGTATGTCATTGCCTGTCGTGGACAATGACTTAAGCTAGAGAATGAAGGGTTCTATGAACATGTACAGTAATATAATCACTCATTAGAGCCTTATAATTTGTACGTTCATATACATGTAGATTTCATATTTCTAAAGATCCATTTTTACAGGGAACATGTGTATTGTGTTCAGGGAATGGGAAGCCCTGTGCTTCACCACTCCCACAGGCTTAACTGATGATCAAGAGGAAATCGGGACGGAGCTCTGCGGCCTCTGCCTCCTCACAGTTCCGCTGTCTGTATTCGGTGCTCTCATTTCTACCACGTATTTTTGAATTGTCTAAGTAATTAGAACGTCTGAATTTAGGGAGGAAGCGCACTCAACTCTATTAAACATCTTCATTTCTGGATAATGGACAGTGGCCAATATTTGGAGAGATCATTGTCAAAGCCTTAATAATGCTGCAGACCATGCTTTTATGTCTTGGCATAAACATTTAACATTCTAAATTGACACTTTGGTCGACTAGCTAGTGTTTGGGATTTACGACCTCAAAGCATTTGACTCTGTGTGTCTGCCACACAAACCTGGTTGGTGTCAGCTTACAATCCATTGATCACAGATCTGTAACTCTCCAAAATTCGGGGACCTCAGAAAATTTGGCAGCTCTATTTTCAAGCTCCTATCATCTTACATTGTAAGACATGTCATAATTACAAGCTAAGGATCTCAGTGAACATTGTAAGTAGCTTTGGGAACTGTCACTAAATGTTTCTATATCATTTCTATGAAATAAACCCACTGTGAACTGAAGAGAGGTCCTTTACTTATGTTCTGCGCTCTGACAGGCAAGGCTAGGAGCAGCATCGGTGCTCACGTCGTAGTGCCGGGGTAGATATGTCACATGAGACCAACAGTAGCCTCATCACCGTCCTGAGCCACTTCCTTTCCTGGTCTTGGTTTCCTTCTTCCCCTCTTCCCTCCCACCCTTTTGGGGGAGAATTGAAACCATAACATTATTACGGAAATGATTTTGAACTCACGGATCATTAGACTTTGGAATAAGAGTGCCAAGCTCCTTGATTCGGTAATTAATATTATACCTTCTTCTTCTTTCAACTATTAAAGGAAAAATAGTATTGATTATTCTCATTAAATTTCAGCTCAGTTTTTGTCAGCTATAAACTTTCCTAATAGTCTTTTAAAACAGTCCACAAAAATATTTCCATTTAGTAAATAATAATAATTTCTTAATTTTTTTTTTTTTTTTTTTTTTTTGTCTTTTTGAGACAGGGTCTTGCTATGCAGTTGAGCTGGCCTTGAGCTCACTTTTGTAGCTCAGGATGGTCTTGATTTCACACTGATCATCCTGCTTCAGCCTCCCAAGTGCTGAGATTACAGGCCTGTGCCACCACACCCAGCAATTACTTAATGATAGAACAGCAAAAAGAGTACGTTTGTGCTAGTCAGCTTTGTAGTGCTGGCAACATCAACTTAATGGAGGCAAGATCGATTTAGGCTTAAGGTCTTGGGGCTTCCAGTCCATGGTTAGAGAGTGTTCTTGCTTTTCAGCCCTTGGCAAGGTAGAGATACCACTGTGCAGGGAATGGTGGGGAAGGTGGAGGGGAGGGAGGGAGGGAGGGAGGGAGAGAGGGAGGGAAGGAGGGAGGGGGAGAGACAGACAGACAGACAGACAGACAGGAGGATGTACAACATGTAGAAAATAGAGCTCCTAAATTCACACTGCCATGACTCACTCTCTTCACCTAAACCCAATCTCCTAGGTTTCCATCCCTTCATAAAAATTCCATAAATGTATGCATTTGTAGATGATGACATAAAAATCTTCATGTCTGAGAAGCCACGTCTCTGAAACCCTGAGTCTAGTGGACATTTTATTTATTTATTTACTTACTTATTTATTTAAGGGGGCTGGTTCAGCCTGCCCTGAGGACAGGGCTGGCACAGCATGTGGTGCCCAGGATTGAACTGCAGTCCCTGCGCTGGCTGCAGCTTGCCTAAGTAGGTGCTTTAGACAGCTGAGCTATCCCGCAGGCCCATATTGGGCATTTTAGGTCCCACCCATAGCAATGCTACCCAAGAGACAAAAATGTATGTTATTTACAATATTTAACAATATTTTGTCTGTCTCAAAACATTTTTCATTTTGATCACTACACTCACTCATACCCATAAATCCATGTGCCATTTTCTACATGGAAGCTTTGTCACTCTTGAAGGTCACACCTCATGTTTCGCTCTCTTCCGGGTTCCCCTCGGTTGTTAGCACCCTTCAAATGCTGTGTCCATCTCTCCATGCAACCCCCTTGAAGGAATGCACCACCTCTCACTCATTTTTGTACCTCCAGAGAGTTCGGTCCACGTAAGAGGGGCTACATAAACGGATGTGGATTAGACTATCAGCTTATTTTCTAATTTAAGTTTTCCAATAATCTATAGAACAGCAGTTTTTAAACTTTGGCATGTACCAGGCCACAGAGAAGGCTTGCTAAACAGATTAGTCTCCACATCCAGAAATTGGGGTTCCAGTATATCTGAAGTAATGTCTAGAATAAGTTTCTGAAAAACTCCCAGGCGATACGTATTCTATACATATATGAGATCCCTGATTTGAAAACTATGAATAAAGCTTCTCAAATAGCGCCTTTTTACTATGTACCCATGGACTCCCTGCCATAGCAATTTCACATATGTGGCTAATACTGATGGAATGTATCTGAGGGGTTTCCTACACTCATTCGAGAGCAATCATCTATTCTATATTTATAATGTCAAGAACCATCATATACTTATATATGTTTTTTTTTTTACTATAATTAATATATTTAAAATATCCAAGGAAGGGGCAGGCCAAATAACTCAGCAGATTGAAGTGTCTGCTCAGGCCGGGATTCGATCTTTGGTGGTGTGCCATGCTGGCCCTGCCCTGGGGGCGTGCCAAGAAGGTGCTTGAGACCGGGTGTCGCAACACGAGTCTGTAATCCCAGCACTTGAAGCTGAACACAGGCGGATCACTATGAGTCTGATCTGTGTAGTGAGATCCTATAGACCCTCTACTAAAACATGTACATAGGTAAATACATAAATAAATAAAATATTCAAGGAGCTAAAGGTACAAAAAGACAATGAAAAACTGAGAAACATAAGTTACATATATGGTAGAGGGCTGAGAAGACAGTTTAGTAGTCCAAGCACCTGCCTGGCAAGCTCAAGGACCCAGCTACCAATCCCCAGTACCACATGCCAGGCCAGCCCTGGGCACCATGCTGGCCACCATAACCAGGGTGGTTTGCATGCCTCCAATCCCAGAACTGCAGAGGCTGAGAGAGGAGCATCTCTATGAGTATGAGACTCTGTACCACAAGTAAATAAGGGATATTTTTTTTAAAAGAACAAAAAAATACACATTAAAACCCTTGCATAGTCCACATTTGGGCATTAAGGTCTGGCAGTGAAACTCGGGAGTGTTGTCACAGAATACAAATTGTCCTTGCGAACCCAGCATACAGAGCACATTACCATGAATGGATTTGACCTTGTGGAATAACTCATGGAGAGCCCTCCATAAAATTAGAATGCAATTGATTCTTGAGAAAATTTATTTTGTCACTTCAGGGAAACCAATTTGTTTATCCTGTGCACTTAGCTAATAAAAAGCTAAATAATACCACAGGAAAATCATAGGAAAAAAAAGAAAAATCTGATAGACATACATAAGTGTTTTGTAGTGAGAATTCATCAATAATTCTAAGATCACATAGACTTTCTCCTACATTTCAAACCACTTCTCCAAAATCTTAGAAAGCAGCTGTGAAGTTCACTTTTGTTTTGTTTCTAAGTGAGGGACTGAGCTCACTCCTGTAGCATTTCTCCAGAACTTACTTAAATTTACCGCATGGAGAATATCCAAAGCTGGTGGTCCACTTGGCTTGTCATCTATTTCCAACCGGCTAATTCTAACTTGGGTTCACTCCGCGCCATTCATAGCTAGCATGGGACAGTCATCTTCTAAGCACTCACTAAATTATTTCGAGCTTGGCGATGTCACCCTTTACAATGTCTTAGACACATTCACTCAATCTTTCTCTATGCAGAAGAAAGAGACCCCCCCTCACCCACACATTTAACAGACATGGTCTTCCCTCGTCGGGCCAGACCTGGGCCCTGGGAGCAAGGCAGGCCCCGGGCCCTAGGAAGCCCCTTCCCAGCTACACGCAGGCTGTATGCATTCGGAGGTTCTGCGCTAAGCCCCTGACCCCCTACCCCCTCAGCCCCCCTCTCCCGCTGCAAGCCAAGCTTCAAGGAAGCAAGCCACGCCTCCTAAGGATGAACCCCAGGGCCAGTGTGTTCACCCAGCGTCAGAAGGTGGCCCAAGGACAGCAGCTATTTTCTGAAATGTGTACAGAGCCTGAGCGGGCCAGCGGAAGTGTCCCCACCCACGTTCAAGGCCACCTGCAGCATGGAGTGGAACACAGCTAGAAGAGGCAAGTGACCTACAAGCAGGGCTCGCGTTCCCTGGCCCTGAGCTTCCCACTGGGGAACCTGGCAGCCTGAGGACTCTACACTCACTATTGACCTTCTGAGGTGTCCAGGAAAGACAGATCAGACTGGACTTAGCACTTTCCAGGTGGAGTTATAGGTCTTCCGTATTTATCCATCTGGTAACTGGGACCTTCTTTGTACCTTTGCATGTGCTCACAAGATTTGTTTTTAAAGGTTGTACTAAATTCATTCTACTTGTCCACAAGATAGCTCAGTAGACTAAGTGCCTGCTTAGGCAAGCATAATGACTAGGGTTCAATCCCCAGCACACACAGCAACAGCTCCGCCTTCGGGCACACAGAGCTGGCCACTGAGATTAGGCATGGTGGTGTACGCCTGCAATCCCAATGCTGGAGAGGCTGCAAATAGGAAGATTACTACCAGCCTGAGCTACACAGTGAGACCCTGTGCCAAATACATTGAAAATAAATAAATAAATAAATAAATTCGTTAGACTTAACACTTTTGATACTTTTACATGTTGATTTTTCCTTCAAAAAGAAGATACCTTAGCTGGGCATGGTGGTGCACGCCTGCAATCCCAGTACTTGGTCGGCTAAGACAGGAGGATCAGTACAAGTTCAAGACCAGCCTGGGCTACAAAAGTGAGTTGAAGGCCAGCCTGAATTACATAGTGAGACCCTGTCTCAAAAAACCAAAAAGAAAAAGAAGAAGAGAAAGAACTCCCAGATTCCTCGAGGTGCCCAAATTCTTCCTGACCGTCTCCCAGTCTTATTCCGCTTGTTCCAATTCTGGACCCAGTTCTCTGCTATGCTCTTTAGGTCTGTGGACGTCAAGTCACCTCCCTGTGGCCTGTTGGTCACCTGTGTGTCCCCCTCTCCTCGCGGCCACTCCATCAGCCGCACTGCCAGTCTCCGAGATGGACTCCGCAGAGAGGTAGGGTTCACAGCTACCCCAGAACCAATCTCTGCTAACTGCGTGGAGTAAATGGCTGATTCCTTCAGGAGGTGAACATTTCACGTCATGTTTCCTCTGCTTTCCTCTCCCTTCGGCTTTCAGTTTGGCTCTCAGAACAAAGACCCTTCACTCTCAATCATCCAAGCTCTCTTGAGAGAGTGGCACACTTCAGACCGGTCCAGGCACTCCAGAGCCCAGCCCCACTGCTAATCCACTTCTCTGCATTTCCCTTCTTGGGCAACCTGTTATCAGAATCAAACTGACCCTGAGGAAAGCGGAAAAGCCTTTTTCCCCAGAGGTGGGATTCGGCATTACAACAAGAGAAATGCCTTTCAGATACACCATTATTAGCAAGGGAGGATGAAATTGACACAGAGGAGCCGAGAGCCTGGACTTAGGCTTCTGACTGTTAAATGACATGCTATTAAAATGATTTCTAAAGTCACTTTATCTCTTTAAATCTTTGAATCAATGAATCGCAATACAATTCAAACGTAACCAAATGCACTCTTCTCTGCCAAACACAGCCTCCTCCAGAATGAATGATCATGAAGAACCATGTCATTTGGTGGAAAGCGTGTAGCTGGCTTTGTGCTTTTGACAGTTCCCACGGGTCGCATTTTCCAAAAAAGGCTTGTTTGGGAACACGAGCAATGGTGGTCATCTCTATGTATTTACAGGGTGGTGATAAAAGACCATAAAATTTCATCTCTATACATTCATGTTGTATGAGTTTCATTTGGAAAAACGAAGAATATACTCACTGAGATTGTGATTGTCCTTTTTTTGTCTTTCTTTGGCCAATGCTCTAGTGTCAGTTTCTGATCATAAGAAAAATAATTAAAACAGTGCTTAGTTCTTCTCTAAAAAAATTTCCAGGCCAAATGATGCAGAAATACTAGTAGAAAATACAAGCTGGCTTGCATTTTGAAATGGTACAACAATATTTTGGACACAAATATTTGGAAACTTTCAACAAGAAACACTTTAGAAAAAGGCAAGGCAAACCCTTGAGACTGGGTTTGTTTGCTGACTATTCAGGCAATCGTATGATCAATCACCAAATTTCTCTGTCTCAGACTTTTCATCTGTGACATGAATATAAAATACCTACCTGATTGTCACCATGATGATTATAAAAGAGGCATGACACACAGAAAGTATTAAATTTTTCAGTCATTGCCATTATTATTTTCAGACTTTGGAGACTTGGAGCGAAATTATTCTGACCTAAAATCTTCATAAATAATTATGATTTCTCCATGCCATGAGCTGGAGCTAACTACCTTTAATAGGTGCTCCTATTAAAGAGCCCCACGCTCTCTTCCGCCAGCTGACTCTGCCCTCACGCTAAGTTGCCTCTGCACGCAACTGTCAAGGCGGCGGGGAACTCTCACTCCTCAGAGCTCTTACCCTTGGTAGTTCTCTCCAGCAAGGAATGAGGCTGCCTACGAAATGGACACACAACTGTGACAATGGCTGTGGTCGCAGTAGAGACCTTCAGCTTCCATCTTGGCAGCTCTTCACTCAACGGTTTGCTTATCTTGAGGGTGCACAAACAACACTATAGCGCGTGCTCACAGTTAACTGAGAGCACAGGCCACCAGCAGCCCCAGTTTGCAAAAACGGTACAGGAGTCACCTTGGGAATGTGTCCTGCAGCCACCTGGGAAGTGATCACCTGGGCACACCTGCGTAGCATCTGGACCAGCGCCCCATAAGAAACTCAATAGCAGAACAAATCTGCTCAGGCCCCTCAGGATTCCTGACAGAGACTAGGGGAGCTCAGAAAGGTTTATTTCAGGAGAATGTGTTTTGGAGTTGACTTGTGTTTACATACAAGTGTAGTGCTACAGAGTTCTTAGAATTTATAGTTTTAAAAATAGGTAGTGAAGTAACGCATTATATTTGAAGTTATTAATTTTAATCCAAAGATCATCATTTCAACACATAAATACTTTTAGTTATAAAGCACCATGAATGGCATGAATTATACTTTCTTACAATCTTAACATCAATGAGTAGTTTTTCAGCAATCACCCAAAAGCTTGTTATAAAAATTTCAAATGAACTTTACTTGATTCATACGAGAGATTCAAGGCAGGACTAGTGAATCAGAATATCATTAATCCTCATGACTTGAATCAGCTATGTGGCTTTGGCGAAATAATTCTTTAGACCACTAAGGAACTTTACCAAATCTCTATAATTCCTTTGACTTGTAATAATCTTGAAATGAATTATTGAAAACTGAGTTTATTTTAATCCAAGTCTATCATGAAATTAATAGACAATTTTAGTGGGAAAAATAGTATTCTTTATATCTAGTCCTATAAAGAATAATTTCCTTGGCCTGGGATAAACCTCAGTGGCATAATCGCCTGACTGGCAAGCGCAAGGTCCCAAGTTCAATCCCTGGTACCAAATAAGTAAATAAATACCCTAATTAATTATCATTCTGCAAAAATATTGATGTATATTTGGTAGAAAAAATGAACTTATTCTAAGTGAAGCTATATTTATATATGTCTGTGAAAACCATATGTGTGGTCCTTAAAACAAGGAGTTGGTTCAGTAAACCTGTAAGTTGTGTTAACCTGCCAGATGGTTGTTATCACAAAGGGATGGCTTTGTTTTCTGAAACTCTCTCTTTATTTGGATAGTATTTAAAAAAAAAATTCTATTTACTGTAATACCTATCATTCGTATCTTAGGAAGTGATTAAATCTTTTAAATGTATAACTGTGCGAGCAGCATTACCTGCAATTTCTTTCTTCATCGGTAGACTGACGGGACAGGAGGCGCCAGTGAGCCCCATGTGAGCTGCCGGAATGTCCTGCTCACCACCGTACGCATCCAAAATATTTCCCGACAGCTTGAGAGGAAGAAGGGAGAGAGATCCTCACGTACATGCTTTAACTTTATCATTTGGTTGTAGCAGTAATGATAACATACAGCATTTCAACTTTAAACAAGACGGATATGAATTGATATTTTAATTGCATGATAAAATGATGTGTACAAGTTATTCTAAACAAAAGCTATTGAGTGCTTACTTTTTTTCTTCTTTTTAGTATCTCCTTTTTTTTTTTTTTTTAATATTTGGTGCATGATCTCGCTACATAGCTCAGACTCATAGTAATCCCTCTGTCTCAGCCTGCCCAGTACTGGGATTACAGGTGTGCACCACCAAGCCTGGACTCGGTGGCCAGTTGAGCATGCCCGAGAGCAGGGCCTACTCTGCATGCGGTACTGGGGATAGAACCCCCATCCCTGTGCTTGCCTAAGCAGGTGCTTCATCCACTCAGCTATCTCACCTGCCCTTCTCATAACTTTTTGTAAACCAGTGTTATAGGTTTATATCTGGTAACCTGTACAACTAATCTGAAGATGACATTATACAACACCATAATCATGGTCAAATTCCTCTTGCTTTGTTTGATGACATTTTGTATTGTTTTTAATTTTTTTTTTACCATTTTGTACTCTTTAAATTTAAAAAAGAAAAGTCAGCTTTTGCTGATTCTGATGAATGTCTACAAAATTGCAAGTCTGAATCAGCGTCAGCGTGTGACATGGCCGTAATCAACACCATTCTTTCACACCAAGTCAGCTCACACCTTAGCAGAGCTGGAGAAATTCCCAGCATGCCACAAATTGAATATGATGGCCGAACACCTGACAGCCCCGCGCTGCCGGTGACTCGCGGAGAGGTGCGCACTCCTGCAATCCTCAAGGTGCTTCCTGGAAACAGGTGTTCAGAACAGCGAGGGCATCTCACACACAATTCAAAATGGTACCAGTGGATTATTCAGAACATGTTTATTGACTCATTCTCCCAAGAAGAACACATATAAATAAGGTTCAAATTTCAAGTTAATATCCATCAGGTTATACCAAGTTGCATCTCAGATTTAGGATTGGACATTTTAAAATATTTCCATTCTATATATCTTTATTCCACTTCTGGGAAGTTACCCAAAAGCTAAATAAGAAGTAACTATTTTTCTCCTGAAGGACTAGGAACAATACACATAAGCAAATCTAACAGTAACAAGATTATTATGGAGAACCTAATTCCACATGGCCATGTTTTGTAAAATTCCAATTCAAAGTGAGATTTTTTTTATATATACTCATACAATTAGACTGGAAATAAGAAAAAAAAAAGCATTAAGAGAAAAATCAGTGTCTAGAGTAATAAGCCATTACTGTATATGCAATAAATGTCATATATTTCTAAGGAAGAAATTAAAATGCAGTTTAAGTCAGCTAATAAATAAATATATGCACACATAAATAAACACTTTATGTCTTGTTTCCTTGTCATTAACTCTGTTAGAACTCCTCAGAATTATTCTATAAAGACTCATTGTTTTAAAACATGTTTTTATACTATGCATCTTGGGAGTTACATAAACCAAATAATGATTCCATTTCGGTTTTCTCACATGCAAAATGGGGACAAAGTTGACCAATTTGGTAAGATGATGTATGTGAGCAGCAGGGTTAAAGGGAGAAACAGAAGGAAACACAGAAAACAGATCTAAGTCATTTCACTATGTTTTTAAAAGTACAAATTCTCCAAGATCCTTCTTTGAAAAAGCCTGCCGGTCATGAGCTGCGGCGTCACCAGCCTGCAGCGCGCGCTTCCCCTGTGCCTTTGGGACATGTAATGGACACACTGGACACAAAGACAGGCAGTGAGGCGGAGGGAGCCCGGGGAAGGGCACTTTTCCTCGGCAGAGTTGAATTCAGATGGTTTCAGGGCAGAAGTGGCAAACTCTGGAAACGTGAAAGAAGGGAAAGCGCTCTAGTACATGCACACCGCCACGGTAAAGCGAGAGGTTCCTGACGATCGTGCCTCCTGGAGGCTCCGTGGCTGGCCACGCGGCTCGGTGCACCATCCCCTATACACGGAGCAGGTACTCTGAGAGTGAGTCCAAGGCAGCCTAACAATAGTGACGTTAGAGCTTCTCCTGACCTTGGTGATTGTCTAATTTATGCCCTAAAGCACAATGATTAATATCCTATTTAATTTTATGCCACAGATACCAGTCTATTTCATGTAAATGGCTAATCACATTTTGAATATCATTAAACTGTTGGGTTTCAATTTCAAAGCAGGTAATACACTTCACGTAATCTAAAGAGCCTTTTCTCCATTAAGGCATGTAACGGGACAGTGTTAGCAAAAAGGTAACAATTCTGTATACATGCGAAAGGGCTTCCCACACAAATTTATCTCTGCTTCTGTTCGAGGTGTGAGTTACGTGGGTAATAAAGTATAAATCTTTCATTTATAGATTATTAGGCAACAGGATAGGTAGGTTTTGAAGGGAGATTTATTCTAATTAAAAAGCAGATTGCTTTCTCAGAGGACAAAAGCCTTTCACGCGATAATGGATGAGCACATGACCATTAGCAACAAACGAATTTTAAAGACGTGAAGTAAAGAACATATCATGAAATCTTGCCAACAAATAAAGGATGCACCTCTTTTTTGGTTTGGTTTTGTGTTTTGTTTTGTTTTTTGAACACAGGACCTTGTGCCTGCCAAGCACTTATGCCCCTGAGCCAACTTCCTGCCCCAGGAATGCACCTCTTAAACTCTGCTTTTTAGTGGTAGAAAAAGTAAGCTCCTTATCCAGGAGAGTGAGGCGGCCTCCTGGCACCCAGATCTTACACACGTCTCGCCGCTGAGGAGATCCAGAGCTGTTTCCATCCCTTCCGCACCCGTACTTTCACCCACAGTAGCCAAAACCTATCAATGAAAAGGAGCTCACAAGGGTGGAGCGGCTGAGGTAAGCGACTATGTTACTACGTAAGCGACTATATCAAAACTAAGACAAAGCGTGAAAGATAAAATTGAGGGAAGAAAAACATTTAAATAACGAAGTAAATTACCAAGAATTAAGGCTAGAAACTGATGACCCTGTTTTCTTTCATCTTTTCAGGTTTCCATTCAGGATGGCGGCTCCAAGGCGGGTGGCACTGCAGAGGGGAAGTAGGTCATGGTGGGCTTAAGGCAGCAAAACAGCGGGGCACTTTGGGAGCGGCGGCCTTCCCTCTGTCTCTCGCGGCCCACCCGGACCACCGGCCCTGAGGTCAGGCCACACTCGCCCCCGGGGTGGGTGGGGGCCGTGGCGTCACCCACACTCAGAGCGATCCCAAACCAAGGAATGGACCAGTCTATCTCACACTCGGAATGCCAGCGCCACACCCTCCAGATCCAGCCACCTCCACCAAGTCCCACCTATTACGATAAAACTTAGATTTTCCTTCACTTGATAAAAAGGACACATATAATAAATAGTACAGCAGCTGTAATCCTAATTGAGGAAATTTTAAAATGGTACCCTCAGAATCATTTCCTTTGAGCTTCCATCTGGTATTTAGAATTCTAGCCAAGGCAGTAAGGTATGAGATAAAAGGTGGCGTGT
This sequence comes from Myocastor coypus, assembly GCA_004027025.1. Taxonomy (NCBI): domain Eukaryota; kingdom Metazoa; phylum Chordata; class Mammalia; order Rodentia; family Myocastoridae; genus Myocastor; species Myocastor coypus. The sequence goes on from PVJA010001539.1 coordinate 88,133, forward strand.
TTGCAGAATTAAGTCTGCTTCTTCATGGAAACTGTAATATTAAGAGAAAATTCATGTCACAAAATGCTATATGTTGAAGCATTATATAAACTACATACTCAATGTTAAAAACAACTTCATTACATGCAATGTCCATCTTTCCTTTCCCAAAGCATGGTAGAGCAGCAAAGGAAACCGAGGACCAACACCACCAGCTGCGGTATAGTGTGGGAATTTTACAAGATGGGACATTGGGTCAGGATGTAGTTTAACTGTAGGGAAACATTTGTTCATCAGCACCCCCTCCAAAAAAAAAAAAAAAGGCTGTCAAAGATGTAACCAGAGGCATCTGTAGAGTTTCACATGAAGTTAATTGAATTTTAGGTGGGGTTTATATGAAAATTATATCTACAACTGTGCTTTACAGAATACTTGGGAATAAGACAAATAATATGGCATGATACTGCTTTCCTACAAAAATTGTATTACAGCTGGGCGTGGTGGTGCACGCCTGTAACCCCAACACTTGGGAGGCTGAGGCAGGAGGATCAGTGCAAGTTTGATACCAGCCTGGGCTACAAAAGTGAGCTCAAGGCCAGCCTGAACTGCATAGCAAGGCCCTGTCTCAAAAAGACAAAACAAAACAAAACAAAAATTGTACTGTAGAAAAATTTTCCCATATGAAAGTTCTGCCACTCCCAGGCTTCAATATTCTGATGCATTCATCACTTTTGTTAATAATGTCTTACTCTACTAGGGTGAATGATGTATTTGAGGGATGGCTGATGGGATTACATGCAGTTTTATTTGTGTTCTCTGTATGGGGTTCTCCATAAAACCCATACGTGAGAGTTTACAGTGTATCTCCTTATCTTCTGATTGGAATTCTTAAAGACCGTGAATCCAGTTAAGCATTTGCTTAGAGTTACAGTAAGCATTAACATGTATTTTGTATCACAATCAAGCGTTTTCTTTAATTTTTAAAAATCTTTTATTTATTTACTTACTTATTTGGTACAGGGTCTCATTACACAGCTTGGACCCAAAATGATCACCCTGCCTCAGCCTTCCCAGTGCCAGGATTATAGGCATTTACCACCATGCCTGGTTTTAGCGGCCAGCTCAGGGAGGGGCCAGCACAGACTCCTGCAGCAAGGATTGAACCCGGGTCCTTGCGCTTCCCAGGCAGGTGCCTAGACCACTGAACTATCTCCCCAGCCAGATCCATGCCTTCCCTTGGTAGACATGACTAAAATTGCCAAATCATCATCTTAAATCTGGAAGGAATTATCATGAAACTTCCTTTGAAATCCTTGAGCAATGGTAACCTTCTATAACCCTAGGAAAATATGACTTTGACTATATTTAAAGTAAGTACTGCCCTATGAGGAAAAAAAAATCTGAACCCAAGATTACTGTAGAGGGATCTAAATAAATGATGAGCAGTGCGTGTAACCATGACCAACCATCTGGATGGCCAAGGACGACATGAGTAAGCTGACCCCGCTTCTACATATGCTTTTGCTTCTCGTTGGCCTCATTCTTCTCCATGTATGATCTGAAATCTGTTTTGCCTCTATGACATTTTTAATGAATAATTTTTTTAGTTTAGCTCTTCTCTACTCCTATGTGACCAGAGCTACCGGGCTCCACGCTTCAATTATGTCTCTCTGTCCCATATCCCTCATCCTCTCAATTCATGCCATCTGCTCCTCTCAACCCAACATATTTTAAAAATATAAATTCCTTCAAGTGTCACTCCACCAGAGAATCCAAACTTTTTCCCATTGTATTCATATATCAGGCCTAAACCTGTGTGTGCAAGTTTTAAAGTGCCATCCCAGTCATCAGCACATACACATATCCTATGCTCAAGGGTTCCAACAATAGATTGGATCACTATTATTTTTCATATAAAACAACCACAGCCAAGAGAAATTAATTAATTATATCTCAGTCATATGCTTATAAATAAATAGGTGGTTTGGACGTAAACCCGGTTTCTCTAACAGAACACCTGGCTTCTCACTATCTACATTCATGTATGGAAGGACTCCTTCCTAAAATATATGTAATCTTACGAGTTGTGGACATTGGAAAGGCTGAAAGCTGCAGTGCTCTACTGTTCCCCGTTTCGTAGCCTGCCACTGTTACCTGCTGCCCTTCCCCTCGTCAGTGACGATGAAAATCAAACTTCACTACGGAGACTCGACGTGGATTCTGGGTCGTGCGGTGAACCTGCCAGAACTTTCCGTGATATGAAAAGCTGGTGGCAGCACGTGCGTCACAGCTCTGCGGCCCCCGGCCCAGGCCCGTCGCCACGCCTTTCCTCAAGGCAGCCTGGCGCTGTGGTCGCTGGTGCTTTTAATCTCAATTCTATAAATCTAGTAAACTCAGCTATGAATTTTTGTTTCTTTTCTATTCATTGTTTTATTATTTATCTTGTCTCTCTAAGTGCAAAGATAGCATGATATAAACTTAACATCTTCCTAAAGAAATCATTTATGTAAATCCTGGGAATTTTCTAAAAATATTTTGGCGAATATACATATATAATTTTCCAAATGATCTCATTGTGAATACAGATATAGTTAACAAAATTGTATTTATATCTTTTTCTGGGAATCATAATATATTTTCAAAAAAATTCCCAGTACAGGGGCCCGGCAGGATGGCTCAGTGATCTAAAGTGCCTGCTTAGGAAAGGTTAGGCGGCTGCAGGGACCGAAGTTCAATCCCGGGCACCACATGCTGCTTGTGGCCAGGGCAGGCTGAGCCGGCCATAAAAATAAATAAATAAACAAAAGTTCTGAAACAAGAAAAAAAATAAATAGAAAAAATTCCCAGTACATACCAAAAGGAAAAAAAAAAAAAAATCTTAGAACTTGTGAGTGTGTAATATATTTATTGTATATTTAATGTGAATTTCAGAAGACACTAATGAAAAATTTAAAGTTGTCTAGATCCTGTGTTTTGCTTTTCTATGAAGACTTCGATGTGAGCCTACAATAGGGACAGCAAGCGGGAGGGCGCCAGAACAAGCCCAGCCGGGAAGAGCAACGACGTGCCTGCCACACAGAGCCTCGCCGCGCGGAAGTGCATTCCGTGCGATGGATGCATACATAAAAACTGAGTTTTGAAAGGTTATTTTCTTCTTTTCAGTGTTTACTCCCTCTCCTGCAGTCAGCTGGATCTTTCCGGTTTTAGGATGCACAGCGCTGAATCCTCACTCACTTTATTTTATTAAAGCGTCGCTCTGAGGCTTAACTCACAAACTGGGCGAGAAATCCTCCTGTTGCTATTGTTCTTATTATTTTTGCTGTACTGTAAGTGAATAAACATAACGAGTTGGGCTGGAGCGGGACACGCTTTTGCCTTTGTGAGCCGCCTTGCAGCGCAGACAGGAAGGTAAACCACAGAACAGAGCGCGAAAGCAGAGGACTTCTGCAGCTCGCATCGTAGATGGCCACTGCCTGGTTTCAGCGCTACCTCAAGATAATGATTAATTTACTATAAATACCATAGCAAATAGTTATAGAAACTCTTAGGCCTTTTTCTATATGTCACCAAAAAAATTAAGTAATGTTTTAATGAAACTAAATTTACTGGCCTTTTTAACTGTGGCCGAGAACAATAAAAAGTCTTTTAAACAAACAAGTTAGTCATACAGCAGGTTGTATTTTACACATTTCAAATCACAGTTTCAGCACACCTTATTGTATCGACTATAACCTTTTAAAACTTAAATTCAGTATTTCAGCTGGCTTCATCTCCAAACACAAAAAGAATCCCAAAATGCACTTGCTCACCAGTTTTAACTTGAAAGGGTCTATAACCTTCACAATAGCGATGGTTTTCTCCTTCTCCTTCGTCATTTTCTTTTCTTTAAACTTCCAAAAGCCAGCGGAGAGGCGTGCTGCAATTTCCTCACTAAGGTGAACTTTGGTTTTTCCTTGGACTTTAAGACTAATCTGGTCTAGCCTGTGATTAATAGAAACTTCTCATTGAAGTTATGCAGGCTTTTCAAGTTTCAACCAAGCACAGAAGCTTGTTAATATTTACTCAGTCCTCATCCCTGGAATAGTCTTGAACTATCACAGTTTATTGAGATTGCCAAATGCCACCAGCATTTGCAGACACCTGATTGAAAAATACCTCTCTGTCAAAAGAAATGAGTTACTATCCGCCACCATGTCTCTGAAAGACAGGGGTGAAAAGTAAGATCAGTGAGTGGAAATTACAGACAGACAGATCTCCACTCAGAAGCTAAGCAATCGTTCAACCTGAGTGTGGCAGAGAAGCAGGTCTCTTTCTGATCCTCTCAAATTGAAAAATTCCATAGCTCCATGCAATGGCTGCCTTTGTATGTGTGCTGGCACAACTGAGCGCAGAGGGTCACTGCGTTTGGTTTCCTACAGAACTAGATTCAAGTCTCCTACTCTGGTGTTTGCTAAATGTTAGCGCTTTAGCAAATTACTCAATTTTTTCCAAGCCTCTTTCCTCATTTATAAAATAACAATAAACCTCTGCCTCATAGTGTTATTGTGAAATCAAATGCATCTTTCATAAAAATTATTCTTCCAAAATATTTGTCACACAGTATATGTGCAACGCTTGGTAGCTGTTATTACTGTTGTTCTTATTCAGTTAGTAATCCTTTAAAAGTGTTCCTGAACACAAATTATGGAGGAAACCCTAATTTTCCACATTATATGTGAGCCATAAAGCATGTGTTTATATTCACTTGCTGTTAGGAGCTCAAATTAAAATAATGAGCAAAAACATCACTGTTTGTGGAGCGGAGCTGGTCAGGAGAAAAGCCTAGAAATTGCAGATTGTGATTGACTGGGTGTAGAGGTGAGAGAGAGGAGACGAAAAGTGGTGTTAGCTGTGCTGTATTCGCTGTCGCAGGACTTCTGTATCATCTTGTTTGAGCTCCAGGATATTTGAATACCCTTTTAGGGAAAAAGCAAAAGATTCTACTCAAGTTTGCTGCCTCTCTTAGATTACAAAGTGCATCAAGTAAGCGGTAGGGTTGTAGGGTTAGCTTTTAGGAGAAAGATCTGGGCTGGAGATGGGTTAAGATAATTGATGTTTTTATACATAAAAATGGCCAAGAATGAACTTTGGGATGTCTTGCATTTATATGTCCATTAATGGGGAGAGAATTATTGAAATAAGTATAAAACTGTGGCATCCTAGACCAAGAAGGAGGCTCAGTCAACCACGTCAAGGTCCACTGAGAAGCCGAGCCAAGTGAGCGTGGAGATGTACTGTTGTTTTGTCTTAGTTAACTGTAAGAGCCCTATTAGAATTATGAAGACCTTGGGCTGGCAAGATGGTTCAGTGATCTAAGGTGCCTGCTTAGGAAAGCTTAGGCAAACACAGGGACCGTGGTTCGATTCCCGGCACCACATGCTGCAGAAGCCCCACCCCCAGGGCAGGCTGAGTCAGCCATAAAAATAAAAATTAAAAAAATAGAATTATGAAGAATAAAATCTGTACTGAAGAGGAGAGAATACAGGTGAGGACATGGAGATGGGAGAGAAAGGACGCAGTAAGCATTGATGTGCGCAAGGGTTAGGACGTAACAGGACAGCAGACAGAAACGAGCGCAAAGGCAGATCTCGGTTCTAGCTTGATTTTCATGAGGTGTTCATAAAGACTAGTGTAGTGCCAACATTTATAATTCATGACTGCCACATGGGGTGTAATGAAAAATAGGGCCAACATTTATTTATTTATTCAGTACTGGAGATTGAACTCGGGACCTTGTGCTTGCCAGGCAGGCACTTAAGCCACTGAGCTATCTCCCTGACCCAAATATTAAAATTTTAGTATCTTAAGACAAGTAAAGACATATTGTCGTTAATCCATCAAGACACTCCTACTGCTTTGCATCTCTCTGATCTCCTCACCACGTGCTCGGCAGCTCCGGAAGACCTCTTTTGTGTCTTTGGTTCCACTGCTACGGCTGCCTCCATGTTCTGAACCCTTTGACAATGTCCATCTGTAATGGACATTTTTGACTTCAGGGAAGAGCCAGAAGTCACAGGGTACCAGATCCAGTGACTATGGCAGATGGGGACACACTGTAATGTTTTTCTTGGATAAAAATCACCATACATGTTTCATCAACACAGAGTGATCAACAGATACAGTAAATATTTAGATAAATATTTATTACACGAACATGCATTATAAATATTTATTACCAAAAGACATTTTGCCATTGATCTCTCTCAAAATGTTCCTTCTCTTACCCCGCTGCTTTCTACAAGGTATTACCCAGGATTTGTGAGGCGTCTATAATTTGAGCCCTTGGGAGGCTGAGGTTGGAGGCCCGTTGCAAGTCTGAGGTGACCCTGAACTGCACAGGGAACTCAAACCCAGCTGAGTTATATAAAAAGACCCTGTCTCAAAAAAAAAAAAAAAAACAATGATACTAATAACCATTTTTGATCGTTCCTTGCATATTGATGTAGCAAGTTATTTAAAGAAAAAATAAGAGGGGTACAGGAGACAGGCATGGATCACTAATTGTGACAGGTCTTGAGGCACCCTAGAGTATAAGACACCCACGCAGAGACACACTCAGCCCATGGAGCAAAGGCACTGAGCAGGCTCAAAGCTGGCGCCATCTATTTTCAGAAGCACAACATGAAAGGTAAACGCTCTGGAAAAGGAAGAATGATGGGGAAACCGTGAGACTGGAGGGAAGAAGGGCAGTGTGTTCATCTGCATTCTCAGCAGCTGGAGGAAACCCGGGACGCCTGCGACTCAAAGGTTCATCCTGAATCGTGCTTCAGTGAGTTCTATAGGTGGCAAGCCGACTCCCAGGCACAAAGGGTGCAGCGGAAGGGCCTGAGGGAGGACAGCTGCGTGTGTCTTGGCAGCCAGAGGCAGGGACAGAAGAGAGGGGCTGGGCAGGAGTCCACCCTCGTAAGTCACTGGGCAGGCTTGCTGGCTGCTGACAGCGTCAGCTTCAAACCGGGAGTGCTTAAAAGAGATGAGCACTTGTTAGGTGAAAGCTTCAGGAAGAAGACATAACAACCACAAACACATGTGCGCCCAACGCAGGCAGACACAACCACATAACACAAATTTTAACAGACATGAAGAACCACATGAGCAATAACACAGTTTTAGTGGCGGACCTTAACACCCCACTGACACCATGAGATAGATCAATTAAGCAATGCACCAGCAGAGAAAGAACAGAACTAAAACTTCTAAACAAATGGACTTCATAGACCTCTACAGGGTGTTCCACAAAACAGCTTCAGAATGCACATTCTTCTCAGCTGCACAGGGGCCTTCCCCTAAACAGACCACATACTAGCGCATAGAACATGCTTAAGTAAATGCAAAGAACTGAAATTATCCCAGGCAACGAAGCTGGAAATTATGGACAAAGAAATAGCAAAACCTTCCTGAACACAAGGAAATGAAATAACATCCTCCTCAACAATCACCGGGTCATAGATGACATTAAAAAAGAAATTAAGTAATACTTTACAATCAAGTGAAAATGCAGACACAACTTACCAGAAGCTGTAGGATGAAGTGAAAGCTGTCTTAAAGAGAAATTTAGAGCAGAAATTCTCAAATCAGGAAAAAAAGAACAGCCCCGACTAGATACTGTATGCTGCACATCAAGCTCCTAGAAAAAGAAGAGAAAGTCAAGCCCAAAGCCCAAAGAAGTCATGAAATTATAAAGATCCCAGCAGAGGGCTGGAGAGATAGCTCTGCAGTCTACGTGTCTGTAGGGCCACCCGAAGGACCTGGGTTCAATCCCAGGAGCCACATGCCATGTCTGCCCTGGAACCCCAGGTGTGACCTGCCAGCAACTGAAACTGTGTGGTGGCACACACCTGCACTTCCAGTGCTGAAGAGGCCGAGACAGGATGATTTCTCCAAGCCCAAGCTGCATAGTGAGACCTTGCACCAAGTTAATAAATAAATAAATGATTAAATTTTTTAAAAGATCAGACCAGAAATAAATACAATGGAGATAAAAAAATACAAATAACTAATGAATCAAATAGTTGGTTCATTGAAAGAATAAATAAAAGTGATAAAACCCTAGCAAATCTTATCACAAAAAGGAAAGAAAACATTCGAATTCATGCAATAAGAAATGAAAAGGGTGAAATTATTACAGACATTGTAGCAATGCAGAAGATCATCAGTACTTATACCCCAAACCTTTACTCTCACAGGACAGAAACTACAGAAGAAATGGGCAGATTCCTAGATTCATACAAACTACTAAAGCTGATTCAATAAGATATAAAAATTCTGAATAGGGCTGGGGAGATAGCTCAGTAGTCTAAGTACCTCCTGGCAACTGCGAGGACCCAGGTTCAGTGCCCCGTACCTTATACTATGCAGTCCTTAGAACCACAGGAACACCACATCTGCTGCCAAAATGAGGAATACCTGTAAACCTAGCATGGAGGAGGCTGAGACAGGGACCCACAGCAGGATCAAGATGGGGACCCACGAGTCCAAGCTGCAAAGTGAGAACCTAAATCAAATAAATGACTAAGTACTAGGTGTGTGGATCTCGGCCAAGAGGAGCTCCGTGAGTGGCCCAGTGGGCTGAGTTGCTCAGTCAGTGTGTGTCCTCATTGGAGGAAGTCATTGGCATTTTTCCAGGAGGACAATCTGAGGCCTGTGGCAGGGCCTGGTGAGCTGAGGCACACTGCTTGGCCCACTGGGGTCCAGACTGAGGCCAGACTTAGGCCTGGAGGTAACGTAGAAGTAGTCCTCCTGAAAGACTCCAGAATGGAAGGCAGTGCCAACTGGAAACCACTACCATACTTTCAATAAAGAAGGCGAAGGCTTGGTAACAAAACACAAGAATATCTGGCACAGAAGAGAAACAGAACAGACTCTCTACAGAGAGATTCTGATTCCAATGATACAGCAACCGACAGTGAAACTTGAGCGAAAAAGTAGCACAGAAATCAAAATAAAGAGTTCCCCCTAAAATAGAAAACATCAAAACAAAGGAGCAAAACGCAATCTCAGGCTCTGAGCCCACCCAGAAAAAAATCCATGAGACACTAGCATTGAAGAAATTGGAACCCACACACCAGAAATCTCTGAAATAATAGCAACTGAAATAAAGAAACAACTGCAGAAGGGTAGAGAGGAAATCAGACCAGAAATAATCTCCCAGGTAAAAGAAATGATAACTTTCATGAAAGAGTTACTAAGTCTTTCTAAAGAAGACACTGATAAGGAAAATAAGAATAGAAAAATGATGGAAACCTTGAGTAAGCAATATACGAAATAGAATGCGTGAAGCAGATTCAGAGATATGTAAAAAACTAAGAGTTCCATTAAAAGTTGGCAAAAAATGTTTGAATGAAAGTTAAGATAGCCAGGCATGGTGGCGCATGCCTGTAATCCCAGCATTTGTGAGGCTGAGGCAGAAGGATCAGTGCGAGTTCGAGACCAACCTGGGCTAAAAAAGTGAGCTCAAGGCTAGCCTGAACTGCATTGTGAGCCCCTGTCTCATAAAGACAAAAAAAAAAAAAAAAGAAAGTTGAGATAGCCTTTCAGATCTTGAGGACACTGTTGCAGCCACTGAAAAAAAGTGAGGAAATGTCTCTTAAAAACAACAAGGATCCAGGATATATGAATTCAACAGCTGCAAGATAAGCAGAGGTGAACAACATAAGAGTAGTAGGCATTACTGAGAAAGAAGGAGCCAACACAAATGAAATACAAAGAATATGGGCAGAAGTAATAGCAGAAAACTTCCCAAAAATGGGGAAACAATCTGACATACAGACAACTGAGGCATGTAGGACTCTAAATAATATCAACCCAATTAAATCTACACATATAATAAAGATCCCAGAAATTCAGCATAAGAATGACATACTAATGGCTGCTAAAGAAAAACAAACGATCGTATTAAGAGGAAAACCCATCAGGGTAACAGCAGATTTCTCACCACAAATCATTAAGTCCAGAAGAGGACGAAGTGAAATATTTCAAGACTTACAAGAAAACAAATTCCAACCCAGACTAATACACCCTGCAAAACTCTCTTTCAAATTTAACAGAGAAGTAAAATATTTCCATGACAAAGAACAACTAAAGAAATTCATGACTATGAAATCAAGCGTATACAGAATAGTAAAAGATACTCTAGAAAAGTGATCAAAATGACCACAACTTCAAGAATGACAACAGAAAGAACCTAACAAACAGGACAAACAATTAAACATGGAAGAAAAGTAGGGAAACAACAGTAGGAAAATAACATGACAAACATAAGCCAATATATATCAACTATAAGCATCAGTGTTAATGGACTCAGTTCATCAATTAGAAGAATTAGATTGGCAGAGTGGGTCAAGAAATAAAATCCAACAATGTACTGTATGCAAGTAACACATTTAACCCTGAAAGAAATTCATAGGCTAAGCATCAAAGGATATTAAATGCTCTAGGAGCTAAAAAAAAAAAAAGAGCAGCGGTAACTATCCTGTTTGCAACCAATCTGAACTTCAAACCAAGAATGATCAAACAAGATAAAGAAGGTCACCATGTACTGCTTAGAGGAAAAATTTAAGAACAAGTGATAACAGTCATAAATATGTATGTAGCAAATATGGGAGCCCCCAAGTAGATAAGGCAAACTTTAATGGACATGAAAAATGTAACAACCAATGACACAATCTTAACAGGGGAACAAAAGACCCCACTATAAAAAAAAAGAAAAATAGGGCAAGTAGATAAAAAAAATTCACAAAGAGGTAGCAGAACTGAGCTAAACCATTGATCTAATGGACTTAGTGGACATATACATGTACCACCCAACAATACCTGAATACAGATTCTTTTCAGCGGCACATGGGACATTTTCCAAAATAGGCCATTTTTATACTAGTCAATAGATCATAAGTAAAGCGGCCATGGAGATAGCTCCGTGGTCTAAATGCCTGCCTAGGCAGCTACAAGGAACTGGGTTCTAGTCCTGGTACCACATGCCATGCCAGCCCAGAACACCAGGCAAGAAGCCAGCCCTCACAATTGAACATGGTGGTGCATACATGTAATCCCAGCACTGCAGAGGCTGAAACAGGAATATCACTGAATCTGGTCTGCATAGTGAGACCTTGTATCAAATACATAAATATTAGAAAAATGATAAAACAGAAAAGATCATACACTAGTAAACACAAGAAAAACAGAAATTATTCCATGCATATTATCTGATCACAGAGCAATAAACTGGAAATTAACAATAAAAGAAATCATTAAAACACCATAATAAACATATGGACATTAAATAAAACACGCTTCAGCAACCAATAGGTTATAGATGAAAATAAACAAGAACTTAAGCAATATCTACAATCCAATGAAAAGTCAGCCACAACTTAGCAGAATTTGTGGGATGCAATGAACGCAGTTCTCAGAGGGACACTTATAGTGGTGAACTCACATTTGGAAAACAGAGGAAGAACATATAAATACCCTAACGCTGCACCCTAAGCTTTCAGAAAAAGGAGAGCAAACCAAGCACAGAGCCCAACAATGGGAGGAAATTATAAAGACTGGAGCACAAATTAATGCAATTAACACAAAGAAAACAGGAGAAAGAATCACTGAACCAAAAAGCTGGTTCTTTGAAAAATTAAATAAGATGGATAAACCCCTAGTCAACCTCATCAAAAAGAGAAAATAAAAAAGTCAATTTCGAGCAATAAGAAATACAAAGAGTGAAATTACTACAGATCCTGTAGAAATTCAAAAGACCATCAATAGCTACTTTGAAAATCTTTACTCTAATAGAATCAAATGCACTGAAAAAATTGACAGGTTCCTACACAGAGATAAATTATCAAAACTGAATCAACAAGATAGAAAAATTCTGAATAACCTAACATGAGACAATAAAATTGAAAGTGTAGCCAAAATTTACCAACAAAGAAAAGCCCAGATCCTCATAGATAAAGAAATTCAGAGAAGATTTAATTCCAATACTGCTCAAATTCTTCACTGAAATTGAAAAGGAAGCAGTTCTCCCAATATCATTAATGGAAACAAATATTATACTGATATGAAAACTGGAGAAAGACTCAACCAAAAAAGAGAATTACAGGCCAGTCTCCTTCATAGGTGCAAAAATACTCAATGCAACCCTACCAAATAGAACATAGCAAAAATCAAGAAGATTGCACACCACAACCAGATAGGATTCATCCCAGGGATGCAAGGATGGTTCAGCATATGTAAATCTGTAAACGTAAAGCACTATATCAATAGCGCCAAAACGAAAACCCACACAGTCATTTCAATCAAAGCAGAAAAGGCTTTTGACAGAGTCCAACACTCATTCATGATCAAAGTCCTACAGAAAAAGGTGCAGAATAGATGGTCTCTAACTCAATGTGATAAAAGCCATCTATGATAAACCAACATCATTCGAAATGGAGAAAAATGAAAACTCTTACTCTAAATTGAAGTACAAGACAAGGATGTTAACTATCGCTATACTTTTAGAAACATGCGCCAGAGCAATTACACAAGAGGAAGAAATAAAAGGAATAAGAATAGGTAAGAGAGAAGTTAAGCCATCATTATTCACAGATGACACAATACATTATTTGGAAGACCAAAAAAACTCCAGTAAGAAACTCCTATGATTAAGAAACAAATTCAGTAGCATAGCCACATTCCAGGTTAATATTCAAAAATAAAAAGCATTTCTGTATGCAAACAACAAACACATTGAGACAGAAATTAGGGAAACCATGACTTTCATATTAACAATATTCTCACAAAGGAAGTAAAAGATTTATGAAGTGAAAATTAGAGTACTCTCAAAGAAAGAGATCAAAAAGGATTTCAGAAAATGGAAAGATATTCCTTGTTCCTGGATAGGAAGAGCTAACATTGTGAAAATGGCCACAGTCCTAAATTTATTATACTGATTCAAAGCAATCCCTGTTAAAATACCATTAGTATAGCTCACAGATCTAGAGAAATCATTTCTAAAATTCATCTGTAAAGTGGTTAACACATTGGGTCAAGCTGAGAAGTTCAGAAGTTTAATTAAGTGACTCAGCAGAGAGCCAGGTTCTTACTTTGTGAACGTCTTCATCCTGGGCAAGAAGAGGGCGTGGACATTGTGTGAGCTCTACCCCCTCCTCCCAGCGTAGCCTGCCTAATATGAGAAAGGGAGAGCGGCTGCTGGTGCTGCTCCTGCTTTTGCCCTTGCTGCTTTGCTGTCTGTTGCTTTCTTGAACTGTTGCTCCTGTGCCCTGCCGTAAGCCTTGAAGCCAGCTGAGTATGCACTGAAACCTTCACAGAATGAGAGCTAAATAAGTCCTTCCTTCCTTAATTTTGGGGGTCAGATATTTTGTCCCAGCAATGAGAGAAGAGTAACTGACATGATCTAGAGCCAGAAGAAACCTAGATTAGCAAAAGTAGAGGAAGTAAAGGCAAGGCAGGAAGCATCACAATCCCTGACTTGAAATTACACTACAAAACCACTGCAATAAAATCAGCAAGGTACTGGCAAAAAAAAAAAAAAAAAAAATAGCTCAAGATCAAAAGGAGAGATTAGAAGAAGCAGACACAGTTCTAGACACATTCAGCTACCTTATCTTTGACAAAGGGGTCAAACATGTTCACCAGATCATGGCTTATTTAATAAAGGATGCTGAAAAACTGGTTCTGCACATGTCAAAGGTTAAAATTAGACCATGTCCATCACAACACCACAGTCAAATGGATCAAAGATTTAAATATTAAAACAAAAACACTAAATCTTCCAGAGAAGAAAATAGGTAGAAATCTTAAAGACATGTGGGTAGGTAGAGAGTTTATGAACAAAAACCAGACTACACAGACAATATTGCAAAGAATCAATAATTGAGGTCTCATCTTTAGGAAAGGTTGTTTCAAATCAAAAGAAATCAGTAACACAGTAAAAAGAGAACCCACAAAGAAGTGTAACCAATTATACATGTGACAAAAGCCCTCTATCTAGAATACATGAAGAAAATTCTAAACATCAAGCCCCCAAAATTCAAAGATGCAGTCCAAAAGTAGACATCTGAGTTATAAATACACATCACAAATGAAGACATATGAATGGAAAATAAATATATGAAAAAACATTCAACATCATTGTTCACTCCAAAGATGTAAATTAAAACAACATAGATATTCCATCTAACCCAAGAAAAAATGGCTATCATCAAGAAGTTAGCCAATAACATATGTTGGAAACATTATGAAGGAAAAAAGAATGCTTCTTCACTGTTGGTTCGAATGTAGACTGGTACATCCACTATGGAAATCAATGTGGAGATTCCTCAAAAACCTAGAATTGTACGTCTCATTAAACCCAGCTATAACCCCCACCCAAGTATTTTTCTAAAAGAACTGAAAACGTCATACCACAGTGCTATAGGTGCACCCATGTTTATAGCAGCTCAATTCGTCATAGCTAAATCTTGGAAACAACCCAAGGGCCCATCAACTGAGGAACGGATAAAAAAAGATACAATAATTTTACACAATGGTGTTTAGTCAGCTATTATAAAGATAAACTAGAGGCTTGTATAGGTAAGTGGATTCAACTAGAGGCTGCACTACCAAGTGAAATAAATCAAACTCACTTGTGCAAATATCGTATTGACTTGCTAGTGTGAGAACTCAAAGGCACAACACATACATGAAAAGTAAATACTGCTCAATGACAAGGAAATGTCAGGATGAGGAAAAGAACCAAAGAAATAAGGGGAAATATAGCTATGTGTATGCGCACCATAGCTTGGATGACTGTAGTGCTGATTTCTACTGGTCTCTTGAGTGGAGCAGTTCATGTTTACTTGTTTAAATTTCTTTTTACTTTTCTTCTCCTTTTTAATTTCTTATTACTTTTTTGGGACCAATGTTGCAGATTTATATGGTAACTTAAACAACTAATTTTAAGATAATGTTATACAGTATACAAAACCATTGCCAAACTCCTATTAGTTTGTTTAATGAAATTTTCTATCATTCCTATTTTTTTTTACCACTTTGTATTCTTTAAAAAGTAAAAAATAAAATCTGATTCTGTTTTGTTTCAAAAAAATATGTTTTTTTGTAATTACTCCATTAGTACTTGGTTAATTGCATTATTTAAAGTATAGATTGATACTTATGAATGGTTGCCGATGGACCAATATCAGATTATAAACAATATCATTATAGATGGGCCAGTGGTATTCATCTTTGCAAAAGTACCTGCCACATCAAAAGCAAAAATTCCATAGTCATTATGAGCAATTATGTTGAGCAAGGCCCTGTACATATTATTATCAAACAAATTACATAATTGTACAAAGCTGTTTGGGTATATGTTGTTTCAGGAAAGCAAGTATCACATGCAAGGAGGGCACTATTACAGAAAATTAATCTCTTCTCCTCAAACATAGAACTTGAAGGCTGGTGAAGAAAATAGTTCTCTCATGCCACAAAATTAGAGAGGAAGAAATTAGCAATAATAATACATTTATCTAAAGATGGAGTTAGCTTTCTTGTAGCTGTGCTACTTAAGATCTGAAGAGAGGAAGGCAGAAAGCATCAGTCTGTCAGAAAAATATCCTTTGACTAAAGCTAGATTTTAAATCTTATGTTCACTTTAACAACAGCCGTGAAGTTATATATGGCACAATAAAAGGAAAGCATACTTTCCTTATTAAATTGTCTAGGGATAACTAAGGAAAACAGATCATTTAAGAAGTATTTTTGTTTTGTTTTACATATTGCAGTGCTGGGAATCTAACATAGCTAGACTAGCACTTTACCACTGAGCCATACACCTAGTTTCAATGTGTTTCTAAGGCCTACCTTTAAGTCATTCAGTAAAACATAGTCTACTGGCAAACACTTGCACCATGGGCATGTAACCCTCCTGGTGATGCTGTGATCCTTATGCACTGTAAACACACCCCATTACAAAATAAATTTAAAGAATAAAACCTGAAATCACAAATGTCTAGTTCAGGTTACAAAATATATTCCTGCACCTTCTTTAGATGAAATCTTTAAAAATAACCATTCAATTAAAATCTTTCCTGTTTTTCTTCATGACCTCTTCACACAACAAGGCAATAATTACATGTGTGAGAAGGTCTTACACAGTCTTTAGTGGGAGCACTGTTTTTATTAATAAATCAACCATGAGCAAGCAATAGTAATTCACTAGGAGAAAAGGAACCATTTCTTCTTTGACTGTTTTTCCTGAAATTTCTACTGATTCCAACACATGGCCTTCTTACACAATGTTAAATATAGTGAAAACAATTCCATTTTCTTTGTACTTCATTTTTAACTTCTCATTGCTGGGCTCAGAAACAAATCTATACATTTTCTTGTTGTGATCTTTTTCTGTCTTCCACAAAGGTGAGTATCACAGATATTAGTCATGGTAAAATAGTCTAGATCGAGTTATGACCTCATAAAGATGCTTGATTATACCTTGTGTTTCAAATAGGAAATCTGAAGATTAAATTGCTCAAGGAAAATAGTATAGCAGATCAAAAAAATTGTTGCTATAAACATAGGTGCACAAATATCAGTGATATGATGTTTTTAGTTCTTTTGGGGAAATTCCTCATAGGGGCATACTGGATTGAATGGGATTTTCAGGAGATTGTAGGGCCACGGAAGAAAGGGATCAATGATGTACAGTGTGCCTAAGGAGAGTCACATAGAGAGAAAACATTCACTCGGGCTTTCACATGATCAAGCAATGTCCGTGACCCATTTAGGCAGTTGACACTGACAAAAGTTCTACAAAACGCTGTACGTTGTGCCAGGATAAATGCTGAGGGGATTTGACTGACCTTCTCAGATACAAATGTTACATTCTTTGTTATATAGGTCTTGCTTTAGCTTGATCTTCACCACCATCCAGCAGAAAAGTAATCATGAGGTATAAATAGTAAAGTCAGATTAGTATGTTAGCTATAAAAGGCTCAAGTCAACAACTTCCAACATTACCAGTTCTGCTGATAACCCACTACTATTATGGGCTAATCGACTATACATATATAGCTATCTCTTAGTTTAATGAGAATAAAGATTTGTACTTACAGTGTTTAGACAAGATATCATGTCTGCATCCTGTACTCTGAACAACTACTACAAAGACAACAATATGCAATGTATTAATTATTGCAACTGTCCCACTAACCTGTTTTAAAACTGTCTTGTTGCTATTTCTTTATCATTAAAATTAATAAAAATAATATAGTGGACCAAATTTGTAATTAGATGCATGTGTACAAAGAATAGACAGATGCAGAAATGTACATACAGCGACACAGAGAGAGAGAATGGTGTGAGTTTTACACTCTTCCACAGCAATGTTAGAGTCTTGTTAGTGCCAACAAATATTTTTCTAATATTCATACATTGTTTCGTGTGTCTTTCAAAACTGCAGATTAAATCACAATTTGCTAATCAGATGAATTTATTTTTTCCATCAGCAGCATCCCCATTGATTTCCAGCTCGCTGACTTCCTTTAGTCTAGAAACACTTACTGTTCTTTCCATCAGCACAGGCGGGTCTGTTGCTTTCTCTTTAAAATTCGATTCCACATTGATCACATCCGCAATAACATCCTCCATCTAGCAAAATATAATGCATTTAGAACGTTGTGCATAAGGATAAAATTTGGGGCTGGGGAGATGACTCAGTAGAACAAGCACTTGCCTGGCAAGCACAAGGGCCTGAGTTCAATCCCCAGTTCCATAAGTAAAAATAAAGTAAGTAAGTAACGATAAAATGAGAAGCGCTATCTGAAAACACAAAGAAATGTAATAAACTGTAGTTTTTAGACTGTTGAAATCAAAGATATATCTATGACTAGAATATTTCAGAAATGAAACTTATATTGTCCTGACATACAGGTTTATTTTTTTTCTTACATTTGTATCCATCAACTCATAAGTAACACCTTGGCAAAAATATCCTAGACCACTCCCTTCACAATCACTGTCTACATAAACAGGGTGAGGCTAAAAAGATACTTCGTGCCAGAGCCTCCAGCCCTAATATAGAGCAATGAGTTTCTACTATTTTCACTTTAAATATGTTGGTTGTCAGGTACAAATCGTTATGCAAACACAAATGGAAATATGATGCAGAATCCTGTGCATGAAAACATCACCCTAACCTCTCTAATGAATAGCAATGACAACAATAACAGTTATAACAAAAATAGTGCTAAAGAGAATAGAAAAAAAATCTTTTGGGTGTACTTTTTCTACTTGAGATATTTAAACTTTTTCGATGTTCTCATTGTTTTCAGTTCTATTTATTCTTTAGCACTTTTTGAAAATTCATTGAAAAGCAAATTGCTATAAACATAGTCCATAAAGCCAGACGTTCTTATTTATTCCATATCCTTAGTACTATTAAATTTTATTGCTTAGTAAATGATAGGCAAAATATTGTTTGGAATGTAAACTAACATATTGAAAAGCAAAAGCAAAAATATAGATAAAAGTCTAGTAAAATGTTAAGTTTAATAGGGTGCTTAGTCTTGCTCTAATAAACAATTTTAAAGGATACATTTACCACCATTCAAATCATTTCTGCCTGCTTTTAGTGGATAACGAAGATACTATAACTATCAATAAATATTTTCACTGAAGTTAGAAAATTTTATGATGAGTTACATCTTCTTACTGTAAGAGACTATTTTGGGTCCTTATCGGTACTTAACTGCAATGTGTAAAAATGAATTGTAATTTATTATGCATAATAATAATTGTCTACAGTTAATGACCACAGATTACTTAAAAACACACTTCTTGTGTTAAATTAATTTGCACTTTGAATGTTTACTGTGAGTACTAATTTCAATCCCCTTAACGATGTTTTCTCAGAAGCTGAGGACACAGTGTTCATCACACCACTCGACATACATGCCACTGCACTCGGCCATGGTTCCCGAGAGCTAGCAGGTGGGCAAGAGGACCTCCAGGGAGGCCAGGGCCACTGCTGGGACTCGCGCATCCATCCGGGAGGCTACAGCCTGCAGCGGTGGGGTGGGACTGCTCGAGGGTCTGGTGCTCGGCTTGGTGGTCAGGGGCCACACAGGAACCGATGCGCTGTCTCTGGGCCTTTGCAAGCGAAGGTGTCGCAGCACTTTCCAGGTGCCCTGGGACCTGGAGAATCAAAGCCAAACGCACGCAGCATTGAGCGCGATCTGATGAGCAGAGCTTGCCGGCCTCCCGCGACGTGAGCCATGAGTAAGTGCACTGTGAGAATGAGTTATCCGTGGGTCTGCGGTTGCATCCCACCTTAGCATAGAATTCTAAGGGATTATGGCTTCTAAAGAAGTAATTTAAATTACTAACTTGGCTTCAGTGTTGATCATATTTTTAAACGATTAGCTCTAACAGGAATAAATATAAAAGCTGTGGAAGACTTAACACAACACAGTGACAAATGTACTTGACTCCCAATTATAAATCATTTTTTCTATAATATGTATTCTAATATTCTATTATCATGACACACAATATTCTATGCATTACAACAAAAACTTTCCATTAAGGAAAATTAAAAATTGTCCATAACAGGACAAAAACTAGAGAACTACAAATGTATGTACAAATATCAAGTGTGATATTCTATAACTAGTGAACATTTTGGTATGTTTTTCTACTTTTCAGTATTTCTGAAGTTTCCACTATGAAGCAGTGTCTGTAAAACGCTTGTTTGGAGACCTTTCTGCATTATAACCTATGAAATACTAAACTGTCAGAGTTGTTACTATGAATTGACAGATACCAACTCTTAGAAAAACATCTCAGCATTGTCATATGCAAACTAAACAGCTGTCCTGCCTTTTGAAATAGCCTTTGCAAAGCAAATTGTCAAAACTGTGAGTATTGTTAGCGTAATTATTGTAGTTAGTTTTATGGTATTATTTATGAAAGGAAAATTTTAAGCAACTCAAGCTCTCCCTCTTAAGAGCCTCTGGCTACACTATTTCCTGCCGGTTGCCTCCATATTTACTCTGCTGCGGTGTACTCTCTGACACATTTTCCTCAAGTGGCCTATATATAAACCTATTTAATAATTCCCTCATGTTAAACAATGGCAAAAATTGCTGTACGGCGCTTATTTTTCTTTTTATTTCAGTTATACAAACTACTCCTTAAATCCCTTAACATGCATTAGCCCAGATAAATAGCCTTTACAAAGTATTTTGCATTTAAATTAGCTGGTTTGGGATACAATATTGTAGTAGTTACTTTAGTTTAATTCTGCTACACTGACATTTTTAGCATTATTTTAATTGTGCTACCATAAAATAATTTTCCAGTCATATAAAAAAAGATTAAGATTGGTAATAAAGATTATACATATTACTAATTATATTGCTATGAGCTTTGAAGTTGTAAAATAACATTTCATTAAAATGCCAATGGCAATTTTTTAAAGGTAGCTATTTATATTACCCAACAGTTTCAAGTTAATACCGCTTCATCTGTACATATTTACCAAATCTATGTCATAAGGAACACTTTTACTTTTATAAATTTAAATAATCCTCCACACTAGGTAACTGAATATTCAAGAAAGTTATATTCTAAAATACGGAAAGTACTTCTTGTCCTAAGAAAAGTGTATTGAATCAAAATTTATAGCATTTGTCAACTGACTTGCTTTTTCAAATTCCACCCATTGGTTTCCAAGCACTTATTGGAGCACGTACTCTTCTGTTTATTCCAAAGCACAAGATCGGGGGGAGCTGTGACCCGAGAGAGCGCTGAGAGTGTACAGCCCACCGGTCCACGCAACAACTACAGTGGCAGCAACAGTACAACTACTAATAAGCAACAGGCTCTAGGCGCTTTGCTAATCTATTTGCATACGTTGCTTAGCTCCGTCTTGTCACAAACCGCAGATGGATATCAGCAGGCCCTGCTTCACTACACAGACCGAGAAACTGAGGCTCAGAACAGCCAACCGGCAGCCCGGCAGCATTCGGCGAGTGAGAGACAGAACTGGAATCAGTAGCCTGCCTTTCGGAGCACTCCAGTATGCATTTCTATGTATACGAAACGTCCTGGAAGAGAAACACAAGCTTCAATTGCACATGGTTTCTGACAAGGAAACCCTCCAAATATCAACAAAACCAAGTCAAGACTAGGAAACGGTGATGTGAGCGCACAGCTCTTCCCACATGGGAAGAGGATTAAGAGATGCAGCGATTGGAAAAGTTAAAAAAAATTAATGTCTATTGAATGTGTTAATGTTTAATTGTTTAATCAGTCAGTCTTACATACCTATGTCTGTTGACCTATACTGATTTGATGATGAAAATATGTAATGCAACCATTGTTAAAAAAAAAAAAAAAAAAAAAAAAAGGATGCAGCGAGAAGGCTGGCCAGATAGCTCAGCGGATGAAAGCGCCTGCTTAGGCAGACGCAGGGGCTGTCCTCCCCGCGGTGTCCCATGCCGGCCCCACCCCAGGGTGCTCTGAGACTGCGACCGAGACAGCGTGGAGGCATACGTCGGTAGTCCCGGCACTTGGGAGGCTGAAAACAGGAGGATCACTACGCGATCTACCTGTGTAGACCTTGTACACCCTGCACAAAATATATTTCAATAATTTTTTTAAAAAAAGATAAAGGAATTGAAATGAGAGACGAGGGAATGGAGAAACAAGAATTACGACGTGCTGTGTAAACATGCCACCTCCCTGGAAGGAAGGCAATCGCTGTGCCCTGGAAAAAGGTACTGATGAAAGAGTTAGATCTAACAAAGGAAAAAGCAATCTGGTGTCGGCTATAAACCTTAGATTTACACAAGAAATGATACATAGTATTCTTTCGTCCTCAAAGAGACACTATCGTCTTCTCTTTAGGTAACTATATAGAGACTGAATAAAATATGAATCTGGACCAACTCCAATTTTACCTAAAATATTGGCTCTTTCTAGGAAGATGCAATGTTACAGGTAAAAGTTAGAACTCTCTTGTACTGTACTTATACAATTATCTATAATTTTTTATACAATATCTGTATATTACACAGAAAAGCCTAGCAGCTTCAGGGAGCACAGGAAGATTCAGGGAAATATGATGACACTATTACTCAGAAAACCTGACTTTCCAACCCAGGACTCACTTGAGAACAATGAAACAACGCGGAGGGACACACCGGTCTCACCACACGCGGCCAATTTAGAGTAAGTTCAGTTGCCTGAGTTATAAAAACATAAAGATATCTGTTGGGTTTCCTTTTCAGGAATGTCTCAAGATGCTTGTGGAATGAAGTAAACCCAATTAGAGGCTTCTGTAGTATGTTTATTTGCTTATTATCCAAGACCTAATTTGTTGAAGGGTGGCAGCGTGGGCACTGAGCAGTACACAAAGGGTGTAAGAAACACCGAAGCTGTCTGTACTTCTGACGGCTCTAGTCTTGCAGCAGTCCTGACCAAGAAAGAAAGAGTGAGACCCCCGAGAGTGAGGATGGCGTTGCCCTTGCTAACCGCCCGATAGCTAGGCTTCCCGCGCAGAGCCCAGAGAGGGACACAAAGCAGGTCCTTAAATATATATATATATATATATATATATATATATATATATATATATATATATATATGTATAAGCACAGCTAATGAATGAAAAACCTGAGTGGTTAGAATGCCCACTCCAGGGACTGTGGGGAGCTCTGCAAATTCACCAGAAGGGCAGATTCTTACCTAGAATACCAGAGCAGCTACAGATGGTGACTGGTCTCATCACGACAAAGAGACCAAGGCAAGTGGAAGGAAGAGGCAGGACGCGCTAGGGCTTCTATCTCGATATTTCCCGAAAGCCTCCAGCAGTCGTAGGCGGGGCTTTTCTGGATCCGGATGATGCGATTCTGGGGCCGAGGGGCTGTGATCCACAGACTGGCTTGGTGCTGTTCTGAGCATGGGTAATGAATGGGAAGACCTGCTCTGGATGTGAGCGCTACCCGTCTTCAGAACACCCCGCCTGGGAACAGCATCTGAGAACAAGCAAGGGCCGCTGCTTTCTTGCTGTTGCTTTGCTGCCCTCCTGCCTTTTGCTTGTTAGGATGCGTTCCCTCTGCGGTGTCCCTTTCCTGCACCACCCTGCCTGGGACCAGCCAACTACGGGCTGAAACCTCCAGCCTTATCTGATGGGACGCAACAGAAGATGGTGCTGAGCCTGAAGGATTTTCAAGAAGAATCACAAAAACTAAACTGCAACTAGAAAAATATACTTCAAAGACAAGAAACTGAGGATATACTGTGAGAATGGGATGCCAGTTATTACATTTGTACAAGACTGGCAGAAGGTAAGAAACAGCCTGAGGGTCAGAGTAATATTTGAAACAGCAGTGCCTGGGAATTTCTTCAAATTGACATCAAATACCATGCTAGAGACTCAGAAAGCTCAGAGAACACAGAGAAAGACACATGCAAGAGAGTGGAATAAAAAGAGAAACTGAAAAGTAAGCAAACTATGCTCGTACTACACAAAAAAATAGCAGAGAAAGAGAACATCCTGGGGGAAAAAAAAAAAAAACCTTGAGGGTAGAAAACAACATATAGAGAAATAAAAACAAGCATTTTAAAAAAATTTTATGTTGTGGTCCCAGGGATTGAACTCAGTATCTTGCACTTATCAGGAAAGTGCTTATCCTGCTGAGCTGTCTCCCTGGCCCCAAAGATAAGCATTATATCTGGCTTTTTGCTCAGCAATCATTCAAACAAGAAGATAATCAAGTGACACATTTAACATGTTCAAGAGAAATGACAACAGCTTAGACTTCTACGTTTTATGAAATTTCCCTCCAATAGTGAAAGAATAGTAATAGTTTCCTCAAACACAAATTAAGGCCGTGTTGTCAATGGTAGACCTGTCCTAGAAGAAACATTAATTTTGTTAGCAATAAATTAAAGCACATGGGTCAAGAACTCAGACCTATGTAAACAAAGGAAAGAATAAAAGAAAGGAATAAATGCAGGTAAAATTAAGTTCTTCAATTTTTCTTTTCGTTGTTCTAATAAATGCCATGTCATTCAAAATAATAATGAGGTATTGATCATGTACCACATCTATTTATTCACACAGATGAGCATACATACACAGGATTAACAAGTTTGTTATTTGTAGATAAATCACAGCAATGATAGCAGCAACAGAAAGGGGGAATTAGGATTGTTTGTCATTATAAAGTATTCACATTGCACATAAATTACTATGATGTCACTTGCAAAGGGGCTTGGGTTAGTTAAAAGTCATATTGCAAACCCTCGGGTAACTACTGAAAAAGTTTTTGCTTTGTTTGGTTTTGTTTTAAAGTTGTATAACTACAAGTGAAGAAAGGAGAAAAATGAAATCGTAATTAAGTTCTCAAAACCACAAAAGATAGAAAAAGTGCCAGTGAGGTAGCTCAGCAGACTAAATCACCTGCTTAGGCAAGTGTGGGGACCGCGGTTCGAATACAGCACTGTACGCTGTGTCAGCCTCCTCCCCAGAGAGGGCTGAGCCAGCCAGAGTCCAGGCGGGGTGGCGTGCACCTGTAGTCCTAGTGCTGAGGAGTCTGAAAGCAGGAGGATCACCACAAGTCTAAGCTGCATAGTGAGAGCCTTGAACAATAAAATAAATTTGAAAAAGATAAAAAAGAAGTGTGTGAAGTAAATATAGAGACAAAATAAAAGGCAACAAATAAGAATAACGACAAATATGGTAGATATCAGTTGAACTTTATCAATAACTATTTTGAAAATAAGTGGTCTAAGTGTACCAACCGAGTGCACTTAGCAAACAAAGAAATCTGCTTTAAAAACGAAAGTACCTTAGGATGAAAAGCAATTGAGGGATAAAGCTGTATAAATGCTAATGCAAAATAGTTATAAAAAATGGGTTCATACAGAGCAGAACTCGGGGCAAGGAAGTGACCCGGAGCCAAGAAGGGCATGACCCAGGGAGGAGGGGTCAGCTCTGAAGGACACCACCGCCTTTCCTGGAGGGACATCTAACCAGGGAACGGCAAACTCCTTGAGACAAAATCAAAATACAAGGAGAAAGAGACAGTCCATTACTGCAGACTTCAGCAGCCCTTTATCAAAAATGGATGGATCCAGAGGAAGAAAATCCGTTAAGGAGATAGCTCAACTCAGTCATGCAACTGAATAATTACAGTACAGACCAACAGCTCTGCTGCGCATGATGTAAGAATCCTGAACAGCAAAACACAGTGGGCCACTAGAAAACTAGAAATAGAGGAGATCATCGTTAAGATATTACAGTCATAAGGCCAGACAGATAGCTCAGCTTGCCTGGCAAGCGCAAGGACCTGGGTTCAGTCCCCCAGTACCATATGTTGCGTGGGGCCTGGAACCTGACACACACAGCGGCAGCCACAGAAGCCAGGCACGGGGGCCACGCCTGTAATCCTGGCCCTGGGGAGACTGGGACAGGAGGATCACTACAAATCGAGCTGTCTAGCAAGACCCTGCACCAAATAACTAACTAAATAAATAATTTTTAAAAAATATGACATTTATAATGGGGGATTTCCCATAATAAAACACGTGGTTTGGGTGTTGTTGTTTAAGTGGAAGTGCAACTCAGAACCTCGCATCCCTGGGCACGGGCTATGCTCTGATCCACGGCCCAGGCCCCATAATGGGCAAGTCCTGAATCTTATTCTCAGGAATGCCAAAAACAATTAAAACAAATCACAGACCTCTATAGCAAACCATGTAACTTGTGCATCTCCCACGGTCCATCCAACCAGCAGAAAAGTTTAACCACGAGGCATGAAATGGAAAGCTAGATTAGAATGCTGAGCTATATATAAAAGTCTTAAATCAACACCTTCCAACACTGCGGGTTTTACCAACAACCCACTGTGATTATGGAACGTTAGATTATGCATACAATGTATACAGTTCAGTGAGAAGAAATTTGGTTGTACCAATAGTGACTTTAATATTATCACATCTACACCCTGTGCTCTGTTTAACTAATAGGAGGAAAACAATATGCATTGTATCAAATATTGAAATGTAATACTAACGTGTTTTGAAGCCGTCCCATTGTTATACATTGTTATTTCTTATTAAAAGTAATAAAGAAAAAAAAAAAAGAAAAAGACAAAAAAAAAATCATTGACCTCGACGAAAGTGAAACTATAAAACTCCTACAAAATAACACTAAAAAAGAAAAAGTCTAGGCGACCTTGGGTAGGGTGCCAACGTTTTAGATACAACAATGTAAAATTCAGTAAACAGCACATCATTAAAGGAAAAAATTTCTGTTCTTCAAAATACACTGTCAAGAAAATTAAAAGACATGAGCCAGCAAGATGGCTCAGTGGCCTAAAGCGCCTGCTTAGGTAACTGCAGGGACTGAGGTTCAGTCCCCAGCACCGCATGTTGTGCCAGCTCCACCCCCAGGTCAGGCTGAGCTGGCCATAATATCAAAAAAAGAAAAAAAAAGAGAAAATTAAAAGACAGATTGGGAGAAGATACTCCTAAGACATAGTGGATAAAGCACTATTTAAAGGACTTCAATATTCAACAATGAAAAGGCAAACAGCCTACCTAAAAAAAGTGATCCTGAGACCTTAGCAGACATCTCACCAAAGAAGACATGTAGTTACCAAATGAGCATATGAAAAATGCTCCGTACCATGTAATAAAATTTCAAATTAAAACAACAATAAAAGAGCCATTGTACCGGTATTAGAATGGCCAAAATCTATAACACTGGCATCACCGAATTCTGACAAGGATATGAGGAAACTAGAAATCTCACTCATTCTTGGTAGAAATTATAACCTAGTCGCCATTTGGAAGATAGTTTTGGCATCTTAAAAGCCACGATGCTGTTACCAGAAAATGCAGCAGGTGCATGTATCTGTTTACCCAAATGCATTGAAAGTACAACTGCTTAAAAAAATCCCTCATGTGTATATTCACATAGCACAGTGGCTCTCAACCTTTCTAATGCTGTAACCCCGCAATGCAGTTCCTCATGTTGTGGTGATCCCAAACCAAAAAATAATTTTGGTGGCTACTTCAAAACTGTAATTTTGCAACAGTTATGATTCGGAATGGCTTTAGGCGACCCCTGCGTTTTGGTCATTCGACCCCCACCAGGGTTGCAACCCACAGGTTGAGAATGGCTTCATAGCAGCTTCTTCATAATCACTAAACGTTAAAGCAATCACGACATCTTTCCTGGTAGGTGAAGGAACCAATTAGCCAAAGTGTACCATCCAAGGGAGAATTTTTGTACACTACAAAGAAAGTAACTAGCAAGCCATGTGGAGGAAATTTAAATGCATGTTATTAACTGCACCAGCCAATTTGAAAAGGCTACGTCCTCTGAGATATCAACTCCGTAACATTCGGGGACAGGGCAAACTGGAATGACAGTGAAAGGATCTGCCATGAGTCGGAGGGTGGGGACACTGAATAAATTGACCACAGAGGACCAGATTGTCAGAGCAAAGGAACCTGTCTACCCTTACACGTAGGCATACATTTTTTTCAAATCCGTAGAATACACAACGCCAGATGAACGGTTAATGCAGACTGCAAACACCAGGTGAGGGAATGCTGTTCGCGGAGGCTCATGAATTCCCAGAACTGTACCACGCTGGCTGCAGAGGCTGACAGAAGGCGAGGCCGGCGTGCACAGGTGCAGGGTGTCTGCATGCGGCTAACGTGCACAACGGTGATTGGAACGTCAAAGTGCTCCACAAAACAAAGTGAGGCGAAAAGCCCCCTAAAAATTAGCAATGCACTTATAACCAGGGGGAACGTTGTGCACATTGCAGAGAATAAGCTGATGAGAAGACAGGGTCGGGAGCAAGAGCCACCTGTACGTTGTGGGAAACACAACCATGAAAGAATCGCGATTGGAAATGTAAGGTGTATGCAGCTGTGACTACAATTCTTTTCCCTTTCCTAGTTCCATTTTAAGTAGAATCAA
Organism: Myocastor coypus; assembly: GCA_004027025.1. Taxonomy (NCBI): domain Eukaryota; kingdom Metazoa; phylum Chordata; class Mammalia; order Rodentia; family Myocastoridae; genus Myocastor; species Myocastor coypus. The sequence continues at coordinate 116,130 of PVJA010001539.1, forward strand.
TGTAGAAATTCAGGTTGCTGAGAGAACTGATTGGATTCTCCAGGAAAATTCCTTCCCCCATAGAAGAAAGTCAGAGACTTTTGTCTGGTAGTAGCACCAAGAAAACACAAAAGATGATTTTGGGGTCTGTCATACTGATTTAAGATCCTGGAGTTTAGACTGGTCCTGGGAGCCTTTGAATCTATAAATCATCAGATTTAGTTGGAAATGAATTAAAATTACAAAATGCTATGAAGTAATCTCTTTGCATCTTGATTTAAAATCTCTAGGGACCAGAGAGATAGCTTAGCAGCCTAAGCACCTACCTGGCAAGTGCAATGTCTTGAGTTGAATGCCAGAAAAAGAAAGAAAGAAAGAAAGAAAGAAAGAAAGAAAGAAAGAAAGAAAGAAAGAAAGAAAGAAAGAAAGAAAGAAAGGGAGGGAGGAAGGAAGGAAGGAAGGAAGGAAGAAGGAAGGCAAGAAAGAAAGAGAGAAAGAGAGAGGCAGAGAGAGAGAAAGACAGAGACAGAAACAGACAGACAGACAGACAGACAGAGACAGAGATACAGTGACAAATTTAAAATCTCCAGTAAGTAGAAGAACTGTGGGTGATGAGGGTGAAGCAACTGCCGAGACTAGACCCCAGATTGCTTCCTATGGTCCCACACTGCAGTCCACCAATCTAATCCATATGAGTTTTCAGTCTTCCCAAACAGAGTGTATTCTACCAAGAAAAATTAAGAAATAATGACAGTTCTACCAAACATTTTGAAAGATTTGACTAACTCATGCTTTTCTGGTGTGTCTATGTCTATCACACCGTTCAACTTGCTATCCATAAAAAAATAGATGTTTTAAATACAATTCACATATTTAGGCAGACTTTATAATTTTTGCTTCTTTTAAATGTTGTCTTTTTTATGGAGAAGCATACGATAATGATAAAAACTCTTAGCTAATTCTTTCAGCATCCACTGAGCAAACATTTAATGAGCATTTGCTTTTTGCTAAAGCCAGTCACAGGGGAAAATTATTCCTCAGCAGAAGGCAGGGCCATGACCCTCGTGTCACCATCCACCTGGAGACCACTTACTGAAGCCGAGAGAGGAGAACCTGGGAGGAGATGAATGAGCCCCTGGTTGCTGGTCTTAGAAACTCCAAACTAAGAAGTGACAGTAAACATCACACAAGCAATTATCTCCACACTACTTTTTATGACTATTATTTGGACTAGCCTCTCCAATTAAGCAAGCAGACTTGCACACCTACCTAATGAGCCCTTTTCATCTACCACTATGAGTAGGGATGGAAAATAGCATGATCTAGAAATCCATAAAGATATTTAAAATATATTACTTGGCGATAATAAATACTCATGCATCTTCATCAAATGCACATACTTCTGGATGTGTAGACACACCACAAACACACACACACACACACACACACACACACACACGTCCCCAAAGCAAGACAATCCTATTCATTACAATATGGCAGCCATTATTCAATGTTGTTAATTTTATACTAAGTTTTAATTTAATAAATGAAGCAAAAAGTTTGGGCTTCACAAATGAGTAATAGGTAACTATTAATTATGTTCCAGATAGCAGAGGTATATAAGAGAAAATCTATTTTGGGGGACTTATGAATGTGCTACCTCCTAGGTACCAACTTATAAAAGCCACATGACATTTGTTAATGTTCTACAGTCAAGATTAATAACTCATTTCTCCAAATCTTACTTTCCTCATAGCAGTGTGTGGATATGATAGAACCATAAATCTCATCTTGACTAAACCTAAAATTATACAGTCTAGCTTGTCTGATTGAGATATAACTACTGAGCTAAAGTAAGACTCAGTCCATCAAAAGTTTTACATCGCTTTGTGAATAACTGTCAGCACAATTCTGTTGAGTGTTATATAATCCACAGCTATTTAATGGATAATAGTATAAAATGGGATGGAACATATTCCTTCAGTCCCACTCATTTGAATTTGAATAACTGAGTAGTGTATCTTTGAGGAGAGACGAACTCTTCCAACAGTTTAGGAAGACGTGAATATTATTAAGCAGTTTTCCTAGTGCACTAGTGGTCGAGTGGCAAAATTCTTGCACTCAACAAGAGCTAGTGATTCTGAGTTCTCTTGGACATCCATTAGGCATCATTTATATATCTTTTCATTCATTTTCTTCATGTTAGCTTCTCCATAATACTGACATTTTATTAGTTCGTTTTATTTTATTTTACAAAAAAGAAGATAAAACAAAATTTCATAACAAATAGTAAGAAAATAACAACAGTCAGTGTATTCCATGTCATTCTCTTTAAAGTAGTGACTCAGAGTACAAGATATCAGCATTAAGAATGTCTTACTAGAGATAAGCACAAACCTCTTTTTCTATAAACTACGAGACTTTAGTACTATATAACAAACCTACACTTTTCTCTTTCCTTTTCCCTCCTTTTCCTCCATTCTAATCCCCTTTTTCTTTTTTAAAAAAAAATTTTCCCCATTTCACAATACCTTTTGTACATTTTAGACCTTATTTATTCTTTCACCTTCTTGTTCTTAAAAAAAAGTAGAACAAATGCCAACAGTCACCGTTTACGTAGTCTGACCTGTTTTTTTTAAGAGCTTGTATATTTAAACATTTTGGAGCAGCAAATTAATCAAGAATCACAGGCTGGCCAAATAGCTCCATAGATGAAAGTGACTGCTAGCAGGCCCAGGGGCCAGAGGTTTGAGCCCCAGGCCTGCTGTGCTGGGCCTGCCCCCGGGACATGCTGAGATGGCCATCACTACTGGACATAGTGGTGCGGGCCTGTGATCCCAGGTCTTGGGAGGCTGTAAACAGGCAGATCACTGTGAGTCTGCTGTAGTAGGGAGACCCTGAACACCCTTCAGACCCGCCCTATATCCTGTCTCACGGAGCTTATTGAAGATAGAGAGAAGGATTTTAATCAGACAGCCACATGAATGACCACAGATTTTCAAGTACTGTAAGTGAAGGAAGAAGAGGTGAAGGTGGCCAGGCGCGTGTGGGAAACAAGCTCTCCCTACCAGGACTGAGCTTGAGAAGCTGAAGAAGACAGCGCAAAGCAAGGCTGCGCACTGAGGTTGGAAAGATACACTGAAAGGAGACAGGGAGGCCAGAGTACGTCCGGTTTCCTCGACGACTGACGGGTCAGCAGGAGCAGCTCCGACAAACTCTGCAGGGACTGAAGCACATCACCGAGGAGATGCTGCTCAAGGTCAGTCAGAGGCACTTTCAAGAGGTGTAGGAGGGATTTTGAGTCAGAAGAAAGGCTCCACTAAACGCCGAGGTGAGTGAGGTGCTCATGGAGATCAAGGAACTGGATTGAGAAGATGCTTATAAGTGGATTAAGGGTTGATGCCAGGGTCTCCAGCTTATGTATCTAGATGGACAGTGTCCTGCATGGACAAGACTGAAGTTTGCAGAACAGGTAATTAGCAGCTTAGCTTTAATTTATTGTGGTTTTGATACCTTGAAGGTGTTCAGGAGAGACTCTGAAGAGTAGGTAGCAGCAACATGTATCTGAAAACCAGGAGAGAAGTCTGGGCTGAGCTGCACTGAGCATACGATTGGCCTGACACCCAGACTTATGTGAGGGCTCAGAGAGTGAAGAGAGAAGCCATCGATGCGAGGCCGTCCGAGCCCGAGAAGCTGCCTCTTCCACCTGCACCCAGAAAGATCTGTTCTGATGCTCAGACCTTTCCCTCCAGGTCCTGTGGACTTTTCTGCATAGCTCACATATTGTTCACTTCAAGTTCATCCATTTTACCTTGTCAGGGGAGACTTCTATAGCTAAATAATTACAGATTTGGTTTTGGTTTGGTTTTGGTTTTTGAGACCGGATCTTGAGATGTAGTTCAGTCCTGACTTCAATGTGCTGACGTAGCCCAGGCTGGCTTCCAGCTGGCAGTGGTCCTCCTGTCTCAGCCTCCCAAGTCCTGGGATCACAGGCACGCCCCACCCTGCTGGGCTAGTTTGCTCTATTTCCAAATTTCACGCTCACCCCCGTGAGACCGATGCAGCTTCATCGTCTTAGCCCAACCGCACTACAACTGGTATACTTCCAGTTCTCAAATTGCTAGTTCTCAACCCTTACCTACAATTCCAATATTTAAAAAGTTTGGAAAATCAGAGTTCTAAAAATGATTAATATAATATCAAATCATAAATAATGTATGGAATATATTATCTTTCTAGATCTGAGATGCCCAGAATTTTTGGAACACCTCTTGTCCTGAAAGTTTTTTCTTGTATCTTTCTATTCTTTTTTTTGTCTCTGTCAAATGACCAGAAAATTAAAAAAAAAAAAAAACCTGTTCTATATCTTCATATATATTAGCTTATTTTTATATCATCTTCTTTGATTTACTATAAAATTTTGCAATATTATACAATTCAAGTAGACTTACATATTTATTTTTTTAAAAATTCAGGATAGGCTGGGTATAAACACACAACTGTAATGCCAGCATTCTAGAAGCTGAGGCAGGAGGGTCACTTGAGTTCAGGAGTTCTAGGCCAGTCTAGCCAACATAGCAAACTCCTGTCTTTTACAAATACGCAAATAAATAATTTGAAACTTTAATAGATAATTGCTTATTTTTTAAAAAACTATAAGGCATTGTGTCAGCCAGATAGCTCAACAGATTAAAGCACCTGCTTAGGGAGACACAGAGGCTGAGGTTCAATCCCTGGCTCCGTACGCGGTGCCGGCCCTGCCCCTGGGGCACACTGAGATGGCGCTTGCGACTGGGCATGGTGGTGCGCACCAGGAATCCCAGCACTGGGGAAGCTGAAAGCAGGAGGATCACCAGGAGTCTGATGCATGCAGTGAGACCCTGGAGACTCTGCACTAAGAACATTAAAAAATAAATAAAAACTATAAGGTATGAGTAAAACTCAAAAGGACAGCTATGTATATTTATGTCTCACTACAGAATCAGGTAAGCAATTGTCTTTTCTAATTCAACAAATCAATTGAACAAGTGAAAATCGATTTTTCATTTAATAAGATTGCACTGTCCAGACACAGCAAAGGCAAACGATGCTGCTACGAGACGTGCTTCTGTTTAGGGTGTGTAACTACATTTCACTGAGGGAATGTCACAATTATGGATTTCGGAAGCTTAAAGTCCCTTAAAATTCAACAGTTTCTAATAAAGGTAGAAATATACACACTCTTCTTGAGCTACACTTAGTAAAATATCTTCATTTTTAAAAAAAATCACTTACCTGAGTACATTAGAGCTACAACTTACTAAGAAGACTTAGAGCAAAGCTACTTCCTGCTTCCGAAGCCTACAGCTGTGTTTCCGGTGTGCTCCACATTCCGGTCACCTCCAAGTTAAAACCCACCTCCGCTAAGGCTCACGGGCACCATTTTTCATCCTAAGAATAGTGGCCTTTTGACATCATGCTGATTATGCAGGTGTGAACATTCTTCCAGGGACGCAGGGAAGAAAAGAGGAACAAGGCTGGCTCCCTCACACGGTCATATTCCAAACACCATGGAAAACCATGGGTGCATTCAAAATACTACATGTTCCCAAATACACCTGAAGTCATGAGTGCGGCCATCTGTGGTAGAAACCAAGCCTCCCTGTGCTGGCATCTCTCATATTTTGCCATGAATACACAATATCTATCATTATTATTATTTTAAAGTTTATATTTGAGGTGATAGTAACGTAATGTCCTATTCAGATCTTATAAAGGAAATTTACAGGTCACTTAATATGGTTAAAAATATCACAAAGCTCTAAATACATTTTTAAGAAGAAAACATTGCAAAGACTTAATGTTGAAAAAGTTCTGAACAACAAAAGACAAAGTGCTAAACAACTCCAGTGTTTTTATACTGTCTTCGCTGGAAATCTTTACATCTTTCATCTACTTATTTTATGGGTTGATATATGATCATCAATTAATGAAGTCATTTCTATCCTAATGTCATGACTGGAACTGTCATATTCTAATCTAACAATTTTCTAAAGAATACAATCAGGGCATTTTAGGTAGTAAAATATTAAAATAATCTAATTGAATATGAGACTGCGTGATTATTCATTGTGATTGACAAACACTAGAATAGGGCTTTGTTCCTAAATACCTTTCTTTTGCTTTCTTTCTTCTTTCTTTCTTTCTTTCTTTCTTTCTTTCTTTCTTTCTTTCTTTCTTTCTTTTGATACCAGCGATAGAACTCAGAGCCTTGTACTTGCCAGGCAGGCATTTATGCTGCTGAGCTATATGCCCGGACCCTATCTTTCTATCACTCCATTGCTGTGGATGTTGCTAGTTTTATGATAAAAGGGTACAATTCATCCTGTCTTTGTTTTGCCTAACAGATAAATGTAACTGCTTTTGGCTTCCCTATTTTAAATGGATTCCTTGTTAGGAATCCAATGAATCCAATGTTGAGGCTCTCCCTAAGACCCTCAGTTATACAGTTGTCATAACTTCGTTTTCCCCTTGTAAATGAAAAACAGTGTTCCTTTATAATAACACCCTTCCAGTTTCAGTTGTGTATGTCTAAGCACATAGACACTAGATACTAATTTATGGAGAAGGTACACAAGGCCTCATGGACTAAATGAAAAACACAGAATGCAAAGTGACAATAGTTATGCTCCTATTTTTGTCCCTTCTTTTCCCTCTCCTCCATGTCTTGTTCATAGTTGCATGAAGGTGGCTACTCCAGCTAGCAGGTGCAGAAACAGGAGTTCAGGCAGGCTACCACACGTGCTTGCAATCACACGAGCCGAGAATGAGGTCGGAGGGTGTTCTTTCAATGGCAGGCTATTTGATTTCAGTTCATAGAGGTACTGAAGTTGACCACAATCTATTAGGAAAAAGTGTGTACTGCCTGGGTACTACACAGATGGAAAACTATGAGTTGACTTACCCAATTTTGAGGGGAAAAAGCTATTGGAGTTGCTTCCCTAATGCTGGTGGAATTTTATTGGTTTCACTCACATTTTGTTTCAGTTTTATTTTCTGTTTCACTAAGTCTATCCTGTAGCCACCACGTACTACAAGATCCGGGTTCCTAGTACTGTACAGCACAATGCTGTGACAGACACCTGCCGTCGCAACAGGGCAGTTGGAGGTTATTTCGTCAGTGTTAGTCTAGATCACCGTGACAAACATACACACATGATTTGGAGTTCCAGCTCTCTTCCCAAGGAGAAAGTTTCATTTCCTTATATCCTGTTTGTCTTACCTTCTTTTTTTTTTTTTAACCAGGTGTCTTAGCTTAATGTTTCATGTACAGAAAAATCTCTTATTCTGCTCTCCAGAAGAGATTAAGGGTGGGCTTAGAGGGAAGGAGAGGAAGGCGTGAAACGATTTTATTTTCCACTCAGCCTGTTCTACCCAAATGACTGTTCTATTTCATGTAGCTAAAGTTCTTTCTCTGAGGAACGAGCCAAAGCACTCAAGAAATTAGCAGGAAGTGAAGCCCTGGAAAAGTTCTTTTAACAATCTTTCATGTTAATTGCTCTTGAGAAATAAAACAATGAAAATATTGAGTAATAAAGTTTTGGAATATATAAAAAATATTTTACTATAATGGCAGAAAGGAGGATTCAGGTTCTTTCTCCACAAGGATTTGAGCAGGCAGGTGAACTTATCAAGAAAGGAAAGAAATACTTTTTTCATTAAAACTAAAACAGTTAAAATGTATTTAAAAATACATGGTTTTAGCCCCGTTAAACTTCTACCAACTACTTTTTGCAATGACTTTGTAGTGTGTAAAATAATGCCTTCCTCAACAAACATAACCGCGTCTTCGTCCCCAGACCCTCCTGGTGTATAACTTTGCTAATGCACAAGGAACTTTATAGGTATAATTAAATTAAATTGCTCGAGATGGAAGAATTTCCATGGGTGGGCTGGGTGGGTTCAGTGTCATCTCAAAGGTGCTCATGAGAAGACGCAGGATGCGGGAGGGAGACAAGAGATGTGACTGTGGGAACAGAGGTCAAAGTGGCGTGGACCATTTAGCCAGAGGGCGGGCGTCCTGCCAAGGCGGAAAAGGCCCGGAAGCAAATAATCACCTGGGGCCTCAGAAAGCACCAGGCAGGCTGAGCTGTGGGTATGGTCCCCTGCGACTCATTTAGGACTTCTGTCCTCTAGGAGTATAAGATAATAAATCAGTGTCTTGATTTTAAGTCACCGAATTTATGTTAAATTCGCTGTAGTAGCAATAGGAAAGAAACTAAACATGCAGTGTTGGGCGCTGAGTTTTATGTTGTCATTCTTGTAACATGACAAGTTCTAAGAAACAGTCTGCTTAGAAATGTTGGTAATGTCAGATTTCTCAATCGCAGCTGAAGTTGAGGGAAATCTTAACAAAGATCCGTTCCCTAAACCAAATGTCTTTAATTAACCTCTCAATGCTACTAAAATGTTCCAGTAGCAGAAGTTATAAAGGCAACACAGCCTCTCCCCCTCCCTTTTCCCTCCCTCCCCTTTCTTTCTCCCCTCCCCCATTCCCCCTCCTCCCCATCTTCTCCTCCTGTTCTTCTTTTTCTCCCCTCCCTCTCCCTCTCCCTTTCTTCCTCCTCTCCCT